>PVHX01008156.1:66854-85574 GCA_004024805.1 Geosciurus inauris | reverse complement strand
CATGGGGACAGCAAGGGTGATGGAATATGATGGTCATAATAACCCTAACTTTATGTATGATTGCATATATGATGTGATTCTATACAACTTACAACTAGAGAATTGATAGGTTATCCTCTATCTATGTACAATGAGTCAATTTACACTGTCAACATGTAAGCCTAAATAAAACAAGAATAAAAATTTAAAAAAAAAAAAAAAAAAAAAAAAGAGCTTGGGAAAGTTCATCTTTTATGCAGATTCACATAGATCATTATAATAACAGGTGGTGTCATGTTCTTCTATTACAGAGGCAAAAGCCCTACCTTTTTGGTGCAGTATTGCTTTTAAACTTATGGTAAGAATATATAAATTTGGAAAGGAAGAGAGTAGTTTTTAAAAGCTCTATATATCTAATGTCTACTCCTGGATAAAACTCCTCTTTTGAATATGCAGAAATAGACAGTAGGGTCTATGGACCACTATGGCAAAATATACAACATAAGTCAAAAGCAATCCTTTATAACTCAGTTGTTTCCTAAATGTTTCACTAAAGAAAATAGTAAGGTGCTTGATATAACTCCATTTTAAATTATATGACTAATTTAATTGTTTGAGAAAAAATTATTTTCTAAAGATTTCTTAAGTGCCTCTGGATTAACTTCTAGTAAACACTTTGCAGATTATATTAAAATATTTGCATTAATAATTGGTATAATTATTGGTATAATATTTTATGATTCTTCATAAATGAAGTGGAGAGGTCAAGTGTAGGTATTGTTATTAAACCTGAAATTCTGGTAATTATTCACTGCATGTACCTAAATACTTTGGAAATCATTTGTATTTGAAAATGAGGGTAAAGGCATGCTATCCAGAATATATAAATCATAAAGAACTTTTATGAATTAATAAGAAAAATGACAACCAATGGGAATAACAATGAGCAAAGTGAATGGTGAAGAAATTTAAGAAGAAGAACCCAAAATGGCTAATAAACATCTGAAAAGATGCTTAGCACCAGGAAAATGCAAATTAAAAGAATAAGATAGCATTTTACATCCATCAAGTTGTTGAATGCTAATAAAGTCAGGCAGTTCCAAACACTGGCAAGGATGTGGGGACTGGGAACTCTCATTCCTATTACTGGTAATAGTGTGAACTGGTGTAACCACTTTGGAGAAAACTTTGGTAACAACGAATAAATCGAAGGCATACATATACCCTGCAAATCAGCTAATCCCCTATTGTGTGCATACTCTGATTTTGTTCATATACACCAGGAGACATTTTAAGGAATGTTTATTGCAGCATGATTTTTAATTCCAAATACTGGAGGTAGGGGCAGGAACCTAAATGTTCCTCAATAGAACAGAAAACGAAAACTGTAGAGTGTTCATATAATGAAGCATTAAACATAGTTTAAATGAATGAACTATATCTTCTATATGAATATATTTCAACAACATAATGTTGAATGAAAAGAATGTTACAGAATTATATATAAGCCACTTATATAAAATTTAAAAACTAAAACTCTTCTTATATTTTCTAAAAATATTAGAAAATAAAAATAAAATTTAAAAACTTACAGCACCATATATTATTTTTTTTAATTTATTTATTCTATGGAGGTATACATGATAGCAGAATGCATTTGGGTTCATTGTACACAGATGGAGCACAACTTTTCATTTCTCTGGTTGTACATGATGTAGAATCACATCATATATGCAGTTATACATGAAGCTAGGGCTATAATGTCCATCTATTTCCACTATCTTTATTCCCCCCTCCCTTCCCTTTGACCAAAGTTCCTCCATTCTTCCAGTGTCCTTTCCCCCATTATGGATCAGCATCCACTAATCAGAGAGAACGTTCAGCCTTTGGTTTTGGGGATTGGCTTACTTCACTTAGCCTGATGTTCTCCAATTCCATCTATTTACCTGAAAATGCCATAATTTTATTCTCTTTTATTGCTGAGTAATATTCCATTGTGTATATATGCCACAGTTTCTTTATCCATTCATCTACTGAAGGGCATCTAGGTTGGTTCCACAGTTTAGCTATTGTGAATTGAGCTGCTATAAACATTGAAGTGGCTGCATCACTGTAGTATGCTATTTTTAAGTCCTTTGGGTATAAACCAAGGAGTGGGATAGCTGGGTCAAATGGTGGTTCCATTCCAAGTTTTTTAAGGAATCTTCATACTGCTTTCCAGGTTGGTTGTACTAATTTGCAGTTCCACCAGCAATGTATGAGCGTGCCTTTTCCCCCACATCTTCACCAATACTTGTTGTTTGTATTCTTTGTAATTGTCATTTTGACTGATGTGAGATAAAATCTTAGAGTATTTTTGATTTGCATTTCTCTAATTGCTAGAGATGTTGAACATTTTTTCATATGTCTGTTGACTGACTTATGTCTTCTTCTGAGAAGTGTCTATTCAGCTCCTTAGTTCATTTATTGATTGTGTTGTTGGGTTTTTTGGTGGTTTTTGAGTTCTCTATATATCCTGGAGATTAGTACCCTATCGGATGTGTGAGTGGCAAAAATTTGTTCCCAGAATGTAGCCTCTCTGTTCACTTCATTGATTATTTCTTTTGCTGAGAAGAAGCTTTTTAGTTTGAATCCATCCCATTTATTGATTCTTGACTTCACTTCTTGAGCTATAGGAGTCTTGTTAAGGAAGTAAGGTTCTAATCCAACATGATGAAGATTTGGGCCTACTTTTTCTTCTGTTAGACATAGGGTCTCTGGTCTAATTCCCAGGTCCTTGATTCACCTTGAGTTGAATTTTGTGCATGGTGAGAGATAGGGGTTTAGTTTCATTTTGCTGCGTATGGATTTCCAGTTTTCCCAGCATCATTTGTTGAACAGGCTATCTTTTCTCCAATGTACGTGTTTGGCACCTTTGTCTAGTATAAGATAACTGTATTTATGTGGTTTTTCTCTGTGTCTTCTATTCTGTGCTATTGGTCTACATGTCTATTTTGGCACCATATATTATTAATGGATATATGCATATGTAATGGAAATCATAAAAATAGGAAAAAGAATCACACACACACACACACCAACCACAGAATGTAGGTTACATTTGTGAGGAGGGAAATAAATTCAGGAAACATACAGGAGATTCTAACTCTATCCTGAAGCTTTTCTTTTTCACACAAAACAGTTTGAAACAAATATCTCACAATATTAATCTTATTAAAATCTGGTTGATGAGTGCAAGGATAAGTATTATTCTCAACTCTTCAAAAATTTTAAATATTGTATAATTTTAATAAAAAGAAATGAAATTATTATCATAATTTACTAAGCTGAGAAGAGTTCTCAAAGAATCAAATGTGAACTCTCCCACATCCTTAGAGACATTAGTGCACAAGTCATCCAAGTAGTTGTCATTTCTAAATGTAAGGATCTAAGCCAGGGATCGGCAAACTTTTTCTATAAAAGGGCCAAAGAGTGAAGGTGTTGGGCTTTGTGGGCCTTACAGCCTCTGTCATAACTGTTCAATTCTACTTCCGTAGGCATTCAAAAGCAGCCATAAACAGTATGTAAATGAGTGAATGTGGCTGTGTTACAGTAAAATACTTCTTAACAAATTTAAGCAGTGGACTTCATTTAGTTTGTGAGCTATAGTTTACTGACCCCCACTCTGAACTCAAAGCTATATATTCTGATAAAAAAAAAATAACTTTAAGTCACAAAGATAACACCAATTATTAGTACTTTATATAGTCAAATTTAAAGTCAGTTTAGAAGTCCCCTATTAAATAAAATGTAACATAACTAACATTTATTGGATGCTTGCCACGTGTCAGGCACTGTGCTAAATTTACATGCATATCTTACATGGTCCTCTCAACAACATTATGGGACAGTCAATACCATTTTCCCCATTCTCAGAAATGAAAACTAAGACTTTGGGAGGTTAAATGACTTGTCTCACATATGAGTTAGTAAGAGATGTTAGCCATAGGACACAAATCCAGAGCTCCCAGTTACACCAAAGCCCATTGCTAAATTTTATGCACATTTTTTTAAAGTTTCTCTTTAGGAAAAAAAACAGAGCTTGGGAAGCATTAACTACCCCTACCCCCACTCTACTCCTTGTGATAGAAGGAAGTTTTATACTTGTCCTGTCTCCTGCTTTAAGATTAAGGATGCACCAGCCGGGCGCCATGGCGCAAGCCTGTAATCCCAGCACTTAGGGAGGCTGAGACAGGAGAATCGTGAGTTCAAAGCCAGCCTCAGCAATGACGAGGCACTAAGCAACTCAGTGAAACCCTGTCTCTACATAAAACACAAAATAGGGCTGAGGATGTGGCTCAGTGGTCGAGTGCCAAAAAAAAAAAAAATGATTAATGATGCCTGGGCCATCCTTGCCTTCCATCCCATAGGAGACCAGTGAATGTTTCTTACTAAAAGTAGCTAATCCACTGAATCAGCAGAGATTCTGATAGGCTAGAGACTGGAGAGAAAGACCGAGAAATGAAGAAGCAATGGAGAAACATGTACTCCCACCATTTCCTAGGGTTGAAAGGACACTACAGAGGTGACAGGGCATAAGCCATCTTTATAATGGGGTATTTGCTACAGCAGAGACCCCTATTGAAGAGGCAGAGGATGGATTACCCATGGGAGAAGGAAGTGCTGAGTACAAGAGCAAGAGGCAACCTCACTGGAATACCACAGTATGAAGAGGGGTGATCACAGCATTCTCAGGAGAGAAGCATATTTGCATGTCCACTGAATTTGATTTCCCTGAAGTGAGCAATCTTGTCTACCTTGACTCCCACCATATCCTCTGGACCTAGCACAATCCCTGGCACAGAGTGCTCAATGAAGTTTCATCACACAGAGAATTCTAGCAAAAAGAGGAGGGCAGACTTGCCACCAGCATCTCTTGGACTCCCAGGGAATCATACCCCCCATCAGAACTCTTCTAGATAACTAGAGTAATGAGGAAGAAGAGGGAAGGGTGGGGACGAGGGGAAAGACCCTTTGTCCACTTATATAGCTAAAGCCTTCAGTGTAGTCTGCAGTGAGAAGGGGGAGCTTCATTAAAGATTGCAACACTAATGGCACTAGACTTCTTCATAGCTGAAGATGTTGAAAAATAATAGGACTGGACTACTACCCAGCAGGAACGGGGTAGGGGCTAACAGAGCACAGCTGGTAGCAGTTATTGGAAAAATAAATCAATTTACACACCTCAGTGACTAGAGAATGTTCAATCAAATCAGTTACATTAATAATTTGATATCTTGGAAAACAAAGATGATTAGAAAACAAGGATTCTCCATCAAAACAAGCCTACATAATTGTTTTTCTAGGAAGGGTGATAATGAATTTGAGGATTTCCATTCACATGTTTGTACCCAGTCCTTTCAGTGACAAGTGGCCCACATTTGTAAAATGACACTGCAGCGTCACATGAAGAACAATGCAAGATTGTACAGAGTCAATGCGAGAGGATCAGCATCCAAAAGTGATAATATAATGGGAACTCAGGCAGGCTGGAGACACAGCCAAAGATTACAAAGTGCAAGAGACAGTGGAATAGATGACCAAGGGAGGAACCTAGGATGGAAAATCAGAAAACACACTCAAGGAGGTGGAAAACAGGAACAGAGGAAGCCTCACAAAGCAGATCAAGGTCATTCTTGAATTCTCTCCCACACAAAGTGTTAAAGGTACCTGTCCAAACCAAATTAAGGGGGGCAGTAAGTGGCAAGCAACAGCTCAAGCTGCATAATCATGCAAAGATTAATTTGTTATCTTGGTACCATTGGCACTTTGCATTATTCATTAATCAGCTCCCTATGGAAAGAAGTACATGAATTAGAATTTTCTTTTCCAGGGTTAATTTGAATTTTTCTTTGTTTCTTCTAGCCCATAGAGGGTTTGTTTGTTTGTTCATTTGGGAATTAAATGAGATAATATTTCTAACATGGCTAGAAAGAATCTGGCATAAAAATATGTTCAGTAACTGCTAATTATTGTAAAGGGTCAATATTTTCATGTGGGTGGTTCACAACTACATAATAAGCTCTTGGGTAATTAATTGAGAACTCTATATAGAGTAAGAAATCTAGATGCATGTATCTAGTAGCATAAGAATAAATGTTCACACAGAGAACTGAAAATACTTTTAAGCTAGTTGGAATGCATGAAAGGGTAACATCACTTTAGCTGCCATTTTCAAAATAATTAATTACAAAGCTCTTAAGTAGCAGCAAGTGGTTCTCTGGGCTCTGAACATGGAGAGCACCTCTTGTATCAGATTCCATCTGCAATCAGCTCTCGTGACTCCCATCACTTTGCCATGTCTTTTCTCCTCCCAATATCCTATGCATTTCATTAGATGCAGGAGTCATTTCTTAAGAATTTGATAAAGGAGTAGAGAGAATGGTATGACCATGAGTCATGTTATGTGTGGGAAAGGCTCCTTTTTAAAATGGTTGGTTTGCCATGGGATATATGTGGAATTCTAAGAGCATCCCCCGTTACATTAATCAGATGGTTATTAACCTAAACTGCAAAGTGGAAGAGTTCAAGAAGTTCACTGCAAAGCTACAATAAACCAGAGGCTTTTTATTCTAGTGATTTAAGAAAGCTTTACATTTTTATTTCCAATTAACCTATCAATAGTGATGTCACTTAAATACTCCTCAGGAATATTATCTCCTCATTATTGCCAGAAAACATGCTGCCCAATTTCATAGCTCAGCTGTTCTCATGCATGGATGGGCAATCTGAATTAACTTGAACAGAAACAAGATTTTTAGACACTCGGCTACATTCCTAGTTGTAAAATTTAAGTAATTAATGTGTGACTTTAAATAGTAAAAGAAAATAAAATGGATAATGTTTATTTTGTGCATCAAAATAATAGTGATACAATGCTACTCTAACTTATTATTTATTCAGTGTTAGCACTTCAATAGAAAAATTATTGTAATCCACACACTCCTTGCCAATACCATTGAATACTGTGGCAGTGAGTAAAGAGTCTCTGGAGAGCAGTCTTAAAATTAAAGTATTAAAGAAAGCCTTTATTTCCATTTTGGCCAAAGATAGCAAGCCCCAATGAGCTCTACAGATGTGAGTTTTTCTGCTTTGTAGACTGTGGAGTGTTAAAATTTGGCACAAAGATATCCATGCTCCTGGTGATCTGAAACTTCAGCACATACAAGTTTTTGTTGTTTTGTTATGTTATTTATATAGAATGGTGGTTTTAACTGTGGCATTTTTTTTTTGTACTGGAGTTTGAACTCAGGGGCACTCGACCACTGAGCCACATCCCCAGCCCTATTTTGTGTTTTATGTAGAGACAGGGTCTCACTGCGTTGCTCAGCACCTCACTTTTGCTGAGGCTGGCTTTGAACTCACGATTCTCCTGTCTCAGCCTCCCAAAGTGTTGGGATTACAGGCTTGCGCCACCATGCCCAGCTAATTGTGGCATATTTATATATACATAATCATGTCATTTGATCCATTTCACTCCCCAATATTTCCCCCACTTTCTCCTCCTCTTGGTCTCCCATCTCCCTTCCACTTTCAAGAATCCCTTGTTTTTTCTTTTTTTTTTCTTTTAGTTTTGACACTATAAAACCAATATTTACTTGATTGATTTGAAAAGTTCAAGTGATTAGGGAAGTTCATGTTCAGTAAGTACTGACTAGATTTATTCATAAGTATAGCTCTCTTTCCAGCTTTAATCAGATTTTCCTTTTTCATCCTATTCATGCGCCAATGAACTGGATATTAAAGCTTCTGTGATACATGATTATGTGTATTTTTAAACAATGTCCCAAAGGTTAATAATAAGTCATAAACATCTCAAATGCATCTTGTTCACATAGGAAAGAAAGCTCTAACTCTGAACTAAGCAAAGAACCACTTTACAATTCAGGTTAATAACTGTCTGATTAATGTAACTGGGGCTGTTCTCAGAATTCCACACACACATACCCCACGGCTCTCCCCTCCTCGGCAAAACTGATCAGCCTCATAAATAATAAGGAGCTATGGGTTATGGAATTAGAGAACCTACTTCTGGTCTTGTTACCTCCACATATAAGCCATGTAGTCTTTTCACAAATCCCCATTTTTCTTGAAAGCTTAGAATCCTTGCCTTAAGTAAGGGTAATACAAACCAGAAATAAGATGGGTTTTTTGTCCTCAATGTCCTTGTGTGCAGTCTGTGAGTGTCTTATTTTGTTTGTGCTGCTGTAACAGAATACCTGAGAACGGGTTTATGAAGAGCAGATGTTTTGTGCAGTTCTGAGGTCCAGAAAGTCCAAAATCAAGGTGCCAGCATCTGGTGTGGACTTTCTTGCTGTGTTCTCACTTGGCAGAAAGCACAAGGGCAAGGGAGAGCCAACCCACTCCCTCAAGCCCATTTTTTAGAGGTATTGATCCATTTGTGAGGGTGGAACCCTCATGACTTAACCACTTCCCACCACTGTGGCGTTGAAGATTAAGTTTCCAACACATGAATTTGGGGGGAACATGTTTCAGACCATAGCAGCAAGTAGTAATCACCAGCAACTGCTTCCTTTACTTACTTGACCCCCAAATCAACCAGCAACTCATTTCGCTCACTCTCACTTTCTCTCTCTCTCTCTCTCTCTCTCTCACACACACACACACACACACACACACACACACATCCCAGTCAGTACTGTGATAAATGCTCTAAAGGATATTATGGAAGCACAAAATATGACCTTTGCTCTCAAGCTGTATGCTGGCAGGTGTAATTATAAGTCCTATAAGAGTTTATTTCCCAGGGTTTCTCATGGGACTCAGTAAATGCAAAAGAAAAGTACATCTGCCTTTAGCCAGTTCTGGGAGCAAAGGCATGGCAGAAAGAAAAGAGATGTCTCCACCTTGTGGCTGCCTTCTATAGCTCTGTGCTGGCAAGGCATTGCTATTTGCAAGCTTACCTCTCACTGACAGGATTGTGTAGTTTGTACTTTTATAGCTTTTTTGCCTTCTTCGTATGGTACCAAGTGTTAGAGACTTTTGGTAAGACCTCGTTCTGTCACAAAATGCAAGTTTAGCTTTGGCCAAAATGAAGTCTGTAGCATGTATGCACGTGTTTGTTTGTTTGTTTATTATTTTAAAATATTCACGGAGTTCTCATACTGTACCAAGTGCCTTAGTCAACAGTGGGAAAAAAATAGCAACCAAAGCACAATCTGCCTCAATGCATTCTGCCCTCAAAGCCCCCTCTCCCTCCCTCTCCTACACATCCTCAACTCTCCCAAAGATTCTCCTTCTTCCATTAGTTATGAATGCCCTGCACAATAGTAATTTCTGTCCCCAGTACAAGTAAGTTTTTATTATCTATTATTTTTAAGGCAATATAGTAGCTTCTACTAGAAGGCACAAAAATACAGTCCCTCATTCCATATAATTTAGTAGGTTGCAAAGTATTGGTGAGCAGAATAAATACACAGATAATACCACTAGGAGGCAGTGTTTCAGGTCATGCCATAAGAGAGATAGCTAACATGCAATGGACCCAGAGCACAGGGCAGATAAATCCCCCTGGCATGATGAACAGTGGCTTCATGGAGGAATTGAGCATAGCCTTGAAGCCTGGACATGATTAGATGAGGTTGGAGGATCCAGGAGAATGGCAAGACTGATAAAGAGGGCTAAGGATTACAACAAAAAATGAACAAGTGGGAACAGAGGAGAAGTGGTGGCATGAGACGTGGGCTGGAGTAAACAGTGAAAGGGTGGGAATAAGCTAGAGGGTCAGAGGGACAAGGTCCTAAAGGATTCGTGTACCATGCTAAGGAATTTGGATTCTGTTCAAGAATTGTGGGGGAAGAGGGCAGGTGTTTAGGGAGAAGAGAAACAAAACCAGAGGTGAGATTCAAAATATGACTACGATGGCCAAGTGGACTGACAGAAGAGAGGAAGAGGGAGCGGTGGGTGTAGAATGGTGGCCAGAGGAAAGGGAAATGAGAGGCAGCTGCCAGGCAGAGCGAGAGTAGAATCGATGGGACCTGGAAAGTGACTGGATGCAAAGGTGACTCTGAAGTCTTAGGCAATTTCAAGAGACCATTTACTTTTCTATAATGATAACTTAAAAGGCTACCCACATTAAAATAAAATATTAAAACGAATAAAGGTTTCCAAAACCTGTTTCTCCAATATGATTTGAGGAAAGTAACCACCATCTCTTTTTGATGTCTTGTTCCTGAACTATTTTTTAAAGCCCTCATCTGTCACAGCATCTGTCGTACTCACTCATTGTTTTAAAATCCATCCTGTCCCATGCCCACCCCACCCCAGTGCCAGTTCTTTGGTTGCACTATTTCCCCCAGAGCCCTTCCCTTTCCTTTGTTGCCCTTTTCTGTGTCTTGGGGGACTGAAGACCATTGCTATGTCCATATCACCCCAACTCTCTTGCCCTCTGCTTACCTATTGGATTTGGCCAGTGAGAAACACCTGCAGGAAATGGGAGCACAGAAAGAGAGAATGTGTGTTAGTTTTCTATCCTACCATAATAAATCATCTCAAACTTAGTGGCTTAAAATGACACCGATTTAGTATCTTAACAGTTCTAGAGGTCAGAAGTCCAAACTCAGTTTCACTGGGTTAAAATCAAAGCATCAAGTTGGCAGGCCAATTCCTGCTGCCGGCTTTTGGGAAATTTTTACCTTTTCCAGCAAGACACCTGCTTTCCTTGGCCTTTAGCTCCTCCTTCCATCTTCAAATCCAGCAGCTTAGCATCTTCTCTCCGACCTCAGCTCCTATCCTCACGTCTCTTTCTCTCTGACTTTGACCCTTGGAATTACATTAGGCCCACCCCAATAATCAAGGATAATCTTCCCATCAAAAAATCCCTCAGGTAAGCACATCTGAAAACTCATTTATGCCGTGTAAGGTAACATATTCACAGATTCCAGGGATCAGGGGAAATTGGGGTATTTCTTAACCTGTTGCTCCCTACCTTAGTGCTCAGGGCTTGGCAGTATTCCTTCCCTCCACAGCTCTAGCTGGGCAGGCATCCTCTCTTTCATGGTTCTCACTCTCACTTGGCCCCAGTAACTTTCTTACCCTCTTTGGGTTCTTCCAGACTAGAGATGATAATAGCACCCACTTTAGTTACCCAGAAGTGCTCAAGAACCCTTAATCCTATCTACGCTTCCAAAATAATTGCATCAGTAAATTATCTTCAAAATCCCAGCTGACTGATGTACCTAGCACCCATCTTGATATACCTTCTGCATTCTATTTCTATTCCTATGTCAGGTCTAGAGCTGGTGGACACACAAAAGTCTAAATGTAAATACGATATGCAAGATGGTTAGTCTCAGAAGAACAAGGAATCCTTAGCATGTACCCATATACCAGTCATTGCACAAAGCCTAGTGCTTGCATCTTGAAAATAAATATATCTGATTAAATAAGTATGTGGAATAATATTCCCTTTTCCTCTCAGTTACATGCAAGGAGGGGTAATGACAGTTTGCAGAGTTCACAGTAGAAAGTTTCTTCTTTGATTTTCTTTTTGTTTATTTTCCAATCAACTAGGGAAACTGACTTTATGACCTAACATAAGTGATTTCTGAGCAAATGCATAAGCTGCTAGCTGAGCTGCCAGTGATAGCTTTCTATTCTTGCTCAGATGAATAATTTTAAGATGCTGTCCCAGTCTCTGCTTCTTTCCTCAACAGTTAAACTAACATGTGAAAATGGAATAGCAATGGTTATTTTTTCCTGAAACTATTTCCACTTCAGCCAGCTTGTCCTTAAAATCTCTTTCTGTGCATTCATGTCTATTGCCACATTTGTGGCTATTTCTCTTGGAGAGCTGACAATATTATACAGGGAAAGGCCAGTACTCTAAAGAAATGCAGAAGAAAGGCACCCAGATGTGTGGGGTCACGGGAGCCTCCCTAGGTGACATCATACCTGTTGTTCCTAAGGGATTAGCAGGATTGAGCTGTTTGAAGTGGAGGATGAGGGGAACACTAGGACCTTACAAGCAAAGACACAAAAAGAGAAATACTCTAGAAACCTTAAAGTGGTAGGAAGAGATGACCTACATAAAGCAAGAAAAAGAGAGGACTTCAAGAAGGGGGCACCAGTCAAAAGTAAAAACCCTGAAGAGCAAGGAGATTTAGAAACAGGTGATTTGACAAGGCAAAAGGAAAGATCTGGTGAGAAGGATACCCAATTGTCATTTGGAGTTCAACTATTTCCACATTAGAGATGCGGCATCATCTTAAATTTCACAAATATTTCATTTAAATTTAGAGGCATTTAAAAAAGTAGGATGAGAGATGGAGGCTCCCAAATGGAGCCTCCAAAGCCAGTCTCCTGATCCCAATGTCTAGCCAGGGTAACCTTCCACCATGGGGCAATGCACCCAAGTCAAAGACAGAACAATTTTTTGAGCTGTGACTAAATCTTTTTAAAGGATAACAACACAAATTAAAAAGAATGGAAGAAGGCACAGCACCCACATCGAGAGTGATCCCTCAGAATTCTGCGGCAGCCCACACTCCTCACAGCCACCTAGCCACCTCCTGGCCTGGCCTTCACAATCCTTCTAGGCTGGCATGTGACAGACGTAAACTTGATTAAGGAGTCTGTATTTCCGCAGGGTCATTTCATGCTTCTATTTGGGTAAAGTTTGGCCATTTGATGCTTCTATTTGGGTAGAGTTTCTTGAGAGGTATTAGGAAATTGGCTTAAGTAATGACTATCCAGAACACAGTATAAAAATCTCAGACACTTTTCATACATACGAATTGATTAAGACAAAATTCACAGTTTTGGTGCTCTCAAACATGTGCTTCAGTTTCCAGTTGGGTTAAGAGTTTTTTTTCTCGAAAAACCTGCTGATTTGGTGGACTCCTGCCCCTTGCTGAGACAACTATACATGATAGTTTATGACAAGAGCCAGGCCCTATAATAGGTCATCCGTCCCACCAAATTCAATAGCAATTCTAACTGGAGAAATGAGAAGTTTCACCAAAACATTCATTGTGGCCCCCTGGAAAATATGTTTACTATAATGATTATTAAATAATATCTAGCTGGGTTATGTTAAGGAAACCATTGAAAGTATGCATCTAAAGCTCTGGAGTAAGCTAAGACTTTGGGAGTGCTGGCAATGGACACCAGAAAACAAATAAGCAATTAGTAAAGCCAGAGAGAGCACAACAGGCCCAAAACTAAACCAAATGCTGAAGTGAGAAGCAGCAGAGATAAGAAGATGGTGAGGGAAGTGCAGGGGACAAATGGAAGGTAAATTGTTAAACTGTCAGACCAGGGTAAGGGTTAAGGGACTATGCTTAAACTTGGGCTTCTTAGAGGAGAACTTATCAAGGCCATACACAGTTAACTGGTTATCTAAGAACTTTTAAAAAAAAACAATCTGAGATTATTTGCTCCTCACAGAAAAAGTTAACAATTGCTATCATACCATCATAAGGAAACTGAAAAGGTCTTCTCCAGCCAGGCGGGGTAGAACATGCTTGTAATCCCAGTGATTTGGGAGACTGAGGCAGGAGGATCTCAAGTTCAAACCAGCCTCAGCAACTTAGTGAGGCCCTAAATAACTTAGTGAGATTCTATTTCAAAATAAAAACTAAAAATTAAAAGGGGATGTGGCTCAGTGTAAAATGCCTCTGAGTTCAATCCCCAGTACCAAAATAATATCTAACATGCCTAGCTCAGTGGTAGAGCACTTGCCTAGCATGTATAAGACCCTGGGTATCATCCCTAGCACTTCAAAAATAATAATAATAACAACAAAGACAATAAAATAATATCTAGCAAAGGTTAATCATGAAAACAGCCATTAAAAATTAAAAGTCACTATGAAGTTAAAAGTCAACCTGTCCTTTGGCCCTGCAGGACCATTAGAACCCAGCATCTTGTTGTTTGAGTACCCAGTAATGATACCTGTAGCAATGAAGAAACCCCTAATTCTGATTTATTTTGCCCAGCACTTTATGATTTCAATCAGTTTAGCCTCCATTTCCTTTATTTATTTATTTATTTATTTATTTATTTATTCTAATTAGGTATATATGACAGCAGAATGCATTTTGATTCATTGTACACAAATAGAGCACAACTTTTCATTTCTCTGGTTGTACAAGGTGTAGAGTCACACAGCATGTGCAGTCATACATGTACCTAGGGTAATGATGTCCATCTCATCCCACCATCTTTCCTGCTCCCATGCCCCCTGTCCC
This sequence comes from Geosciurus inauris, assembly GCA_004024805.1. NCBI lineage: Eukaryota > Metazoa > Chordata > Mammalia > Rodentia > Sciuridae > Geosciurus > Geosciurus inauris. The sequence goes on along the minus strand of PVHX01008156.1, from coordinate 71,346 downwards.
CTCCATTTCCTCTTTCTCTCAATCCTTCAGCATTCGTTTCTTATACCTTTACCTACCTCTATGCAAGTCACCACTACTGAAGCCTAGTTTGTTCTGTAAGAACTATTGAATTGCTATGGTTTGGCAGGAAGTGCTTGAGGCAGTATTTCCAGAAAGCTTGAGGTAGGCTGAGGTGCCCTAAAGCTTAACTTTCTATGTTGTGAGAATGAAGATGCTCACTGTCTCTGAAAGCAAACTGGACATGTATTTACTCAATTTGGATTAACTGAAGGCCTCCTTGTCAAGACTTATGGGATGGATGACACAAAGACAACTGTCGTGTTCCTTGTCTATGAGGGGTCCAGAGTCGGTGGGAGAAACCAGCCTGTGGGGCTTTATCTTGACAATTAACCTGTGAAGAGCATTAGCCAAAAAATGGTCCACAGAAAGTCCTTCATTATACAAGGTATAGAGATTATCCATTATTTATTGGTATAATATTCTGAAGAAGCTCACTTCCTCATACCTAATTATAATCTAGGATCATTTCATTCATGTGTAATCATGCAAAATAGGTTCTTATGGTACAGTAGTAGTATAAGGGCAATTAATAACAGCCAGCTAAACATATCTGTGAACATGACCAAGCATCCTGTTTTAGTCAGCTTTTCATCACTGGGGCAAAAATACCTGCGAGGAACACTTAAAGGAGGAAAAGTTTGTTTGGGGCTAATGCTTTTAGAGGACTCTGTTTATAGATAGTCAATTCCATTGCTCTGGGCCTAAGGTGAGGCAGCATATCTTGAGGGAAGGACCCAGCAAAGGAGAGCTACTCAGCTCATGGAAGGATCAGGACGCAGAGTGGAGGATGAAAGGGCCACAGGAAAGATGAAGCCATCCAGGACACACCCCCAGTGACCCACCTCCTCCAGCCGCCCCACCCACTACACTTACCACTCAGACCATTCAATGTAGGAAGGACTGATTAGATTACAGCTTTCACAGTCCAATTATTTCACCTCCAAACATTCCTGCATTAACATAGGAGCTTTAGGGGGACACCTCATATCCAAACCATAAAACACAACACTTTGCCTGGGACTGCTATGCTAAAAATAAATCTAGGACTTAATCAAATTCCTATAAAGGTTTTATTGAGCCAAACCAAATACTTTGTCTATAACTTAGTGGAAAAATACATTCATTACAGAGTTTTAAATTTTTTTCTTACAACCTGAATTATTAATCACTTAAGAAATACTGAACATTTACTTTTACCTGCCTTGGTCTTCCAATAAGAAAAGAGAACAGTTCTTTTATCTGCAGAGCCTCAAGCAAGTTCAAGGATTTAGTAATAGTTTTCTTAAAGAAAAATCTGCTGTGATATATGATCAGGAATTCAAGACTAGAAATGTAGAACTTATTAGGCTGTGTCAAGGGATGGCAGTCATCTTCATCTGCCTTGCCCCAAGACATAACTGTACTTGAAGGTTGTTGGCTGCCCCAGGGGAACCATAGAAAAAAGTATGCCTTCCACCAGGGGAAGAATCAATGCATAGAATTCCTTTTAAATCCTTTGGTCAGTTTCTTAAATGTGATATCGCCTTGACCCACACAAAGCTATATACACCTGCTCCCAAAATACCTCTTTCTCCTTTGAGTTTCTCCATCTTTCCCACTCTTCCCCTCTCTTCCTCCCTCTTCTTCCTTCTCTTCTCTTCTTTTCTCTTCTTTCTTTCTCTTTCTCTCTCTCCCCCACCTCTTAATTCTAACTAGAATGTGGTATTTAAAATATTCTCCAAGAACAACTGGAGAACTTTAAAATTTCATATTAGCCACGCAGTTGGTTGCTCTTTACATCCTGAAAGGTCTATGAATTTTCCATTGATTTGATTAAATTAATTCCTCCAATGGTGATATGAGAAAGTGATGCTCTTAGGTCATGCACTGGCAGCTTCAATGAAGTCAGACGTAAGGAGAAAACAACTTCTCCCCCTGAAAAACCCATCTTCTTGTACATTCATATAATGAGAGGATGAAGTCAACATCCAAAATTTATTTTGAGAGTTTCAGTGAAAATGATTATGCATAAAACTGATTTTGGAATAAAAATCAAACTTTTTTTATAATTTATGCTGTCACAAGGAGAGAGAGGAGTTTTAAGCCTGGACCCGAACTACGATTGTTACCATTAAAACCAGCTCCAAATGAGTCAGCCCACTTTTTAAAAAATGCCCAGAACACCTTGTTATGATTGAGTCTATCAACAGAAATTGTTCCATCACATTACCTAACCACTTCCATCCCGCAACAAGAACTTTTTTTTTTTCTAATTTGGTGATATCTTGGACTATTCCCAAACTTCCATTGCTCCCAGTGAGATAAGAAATTAGCAGACGGTCCCCCAGAGGTACCCTGGCAGGTCAGGGAAGGCTTGAAAGAGACTGAAAGCTCTTAGATGAGGGATTAAGGACCCCTGGATTCAACTGGTATCAGAGTTGTTCTCTTCTCCTTCAGAGGAGACCCTATGTGAAAAGCTGAAATTATGGAAATCTGCCAAGCAAAGAAGTCAGCTCAGGTTCCTGAGAACTCAATGAGAATCAGGACTGGGCTCTTCTGAAAGCACCATCCCTGAAACAGACAAGGGATGTTGGCCCCACCTTATGCAGTTCTTGAACTCCTCTGCTTCCTCATCTCCCACACAATCTTCTAAAACACTCATTTCTTTATTCCTTAATTTTCATAAGCTCTGTAGGGAAGTGGGCGGGGGGACACAGAAAAGAATGGAAACATCAAATTTCTAAGTCTTGCTATGCTCAAGTATGGGACCACAGAGCAAAAGTTACTATTTCTGTCATAGCCCAAGACCCCTTCCAACTTCTTTCTCCTTGAACATATATTTTGTTGAAACATCAGTCTTAGGATACAAGTGTCCTCAGTCAATGGTAGCTATCAAAGTTTGAGTTTTGGGCCAGGGACATTTATAACCCCTCTTCCCATGGCTCTCAAAGTGAGCCATGTGGACACACTGCATTCATTCACAAATCCATACGGGGCACCTCAAACCCATTACACAGTTAGATGGGATGCAGTCCTCACTGGTTTGCCCTGTCTCTCCCTCCCCCCAGCTTCTAATGCCACACTTGTATAAACAATGTGACAGTCCCACCACTCAACTCTGTACTTCAGTCTCCCACCTTTCTCTCCACTTCACTTCCCATAGTGATGTCTCAGGGAGGCTTAGACACCATCCTGCTTCTACAGTTAGGTCCTCCATAGTTAAACTTCTCAGTACATCGCTAATGCCTACAAACTAAAGCCCAAACTCCCAAGTAGCACAACACACTAGAGAGTTCTCTGCCTAGAATGCTGTCTCCCACCTTCCCCTGGGGAGTTCCTACTAATACTTCAAAACTCAATTGCAATGTTACCCCCTAAAAAGCAGCTCTCCCTGACTACCCACTCTGCCCATTCTGGATTTTAGATGTCCCTCCTTTCTGTTCCCTTACTACTTTGTGAATTTATCTGTCATAGAAAAGGTACACTGAATATTAATTATCTTATTTATCCACTCTCTTTCCCAACTAGACTGAGAATTTATTGTAAATAGAAACTATGCCATTTGCCTCTGTCCCCAGTAGGCTGTCTGGCAGATAATAGGAGTGCATGAGACATTTACCACATCAAGACACTCACGGTCTAGGAAGGGAGGCTGAGAGTCACAAATCCGTAGTGAAGCATGATATTTAACAGAGTAGGGAGCAGGCACAATGAACAGAGAGACTGGACACCTCTGCTTGGGAACAGGATAGACTTGAGGAAGGTCTCCAGAGTAGAAGATGCTTGGGCTGCCCTTGAGATTGCCAGGGCTGTGAGGAGAAGAAGGCAAAGAAGGTAGTGGCATCTGAAAGGGTCTGGGTGCCTCAGCAGGACACATTTGGGAAGACTTCCCTTAGAAGAATGTCCTGATGATGATAAGAAGTAGAGATGGGGGCTGGGGCTGGGGCTCAGTGGTAGAGTGCTCACCTCACACGTATGAAGCACTGGGTTCAATTGTCAGCACCACATAAAAATAAATAAATAAAATAAAGATTTTTATTTTAAAAAAGTAGAGGTGGAGGAAGGATGACCAGAGACTATTGGAGTAATCCAAGTAAATCCCAAAGTGAGCTAGTGAGTAATGAGATACACATGAGGGCAGGACAGATGCAGAGAGGTTTGATAATAAGAAGCCCAGCATGACCCCCATGCTCTGGCTTTGGTAAACGATGGTACATTAACCAGGATTAGAATTTAGAAGGAAAAACTGCTTTGGGAGAAAGGTAGTAAGTGCCAGTCAGTGCTGTTGAGGTGCAATTACTATTGGACATGCAGGAGCTCTTTAGTAATCAGTTGTATGTAGTACAGGTCTGAAGCTGAGAAGAGAGCCAAGCCAAGAGTGAAGACTGTATGTACTTTCTTTGGAACTTTTGCTTCTATAATTTAATACTATGCCGTGAAGGTTCAGCTGTGG
>PVHX01008156.1:0-66754 GCA_004024805.1 Geosciurus inauris | reverse complement strand
CACTGAGGCCTTCCTCTTTCATTGCCCAAAAACTGTGCTTCCAAAGGCCACCAAGTGCACAAAGGGATGTCTTTACCTTCATTATATTGGGATGGATAAAGATCCCTCATGAGTCCTTCTAAAGTGGAAGCATCACTTCCTCGCTACAACAAACATATTTGTTTTCTCCCCAGACTTTAGGGGTCTTATCTCAATGTCCTCATGCCTTTGTGATGGCAATGTTTTGTTCTTGTTCTTGCCCAACCAGTAGCATCCACCTGGATAATTGTTCCGGCAGTTCAGTCTGCACTACAGAGTTTAGACTGAGATCTGCTTTAAGGGCCCCAGCTAGAATAGCATTTTTGCAAAGCAACTCATTGTGTTTTTTCTGGCTAATTTGTCTTGAATAACTTGCACTGGAATGAGAAATATTTTCATTCAAAGCTTCCTGGCAGTAACGGTACTGTGGGAATTACATGATGTGCTCATGGCTGAACCTCTTTATTCCAAATATTTATTCACAAAGGCTAAATGGGAATTGCTTGTGGAACCCAGGCATTTTTGACAATTCAGGAGGGAATGGTACTTAACCAAACAGCTTCTGGCAACCAGGTGTGAGCATGGCAAAGACTTAATGAGGGTATTAGTCATGTGTGAAGAATAGAGAATCTCATTTTTAAATCAAGGGACTGTGATAGAAAACTCATCATCAAACTTGAATACCAACCAACCACTGGTTACAATGAAGGCAATATTGTAAGAACACCCAGGGAAATTTAAGTGATACATAATAAGAATCCTCAGAGAGGCACAAAAAACATTCATTCTCTCCAACATGCTGAATTAGATACTATACTAAGCTGAAATGGTATGTTCAGTGAAAAGCCTTAACATATTTACTTCTTTTGGGGGGGGGGGGGTACTGAGGATTGAACTCAGAGGCACTCAGCCACTGAGCCACATCCCCAGCCCTAGTTTGTATTTTATTTAGAGACAGGGTCTCACTGATTTGCTTAGCACCTTACTTTTGCTGAGGCTAGCTTTGAACTCTCCATCCTCCTGCTTCAGCCTCCCAAGCCACTGGAATTACAGGCATGTGTCACAGTGCCCAGCAACATATTTACTTCTTGATTCAAAGATGCCACATTTTTTTAATTGCATATCAGACATATTTTCTAATAAACAGTTTAACTACAGCATCTGCCATGTTGGCCAAGGGTAAGTGGTATAGCACCACAACCTCCATGGTCTAACAACAGTACATTTTGGTGAGATTCAGGACTCAGCCAGGGATTGGCCTCTTCTAAGGAGCAGCAGGCTGTAACCACACTGTTCAGGGGCTCTTAGGAAATGGATTTTCTAGGGATGCTCTTTTTAATTGGTAAAATGAAACTTGAGTTAAAAACCGTCTTTGACTGACTTAATTTTTCTTTAATTCACAGGTAGGAGATCAAATCATTGAAATCAATGGGGAAAGCACAAGGGACATGACGCATGCCAGAGCAATAGAACTCATCAAATCTGGAGGAAGAAGAGTGAGGCTGCTGCTAAAGCGAGGCACAGGACAGGTCCCAGAGTATGGTGCGTTTCATGTTTTCATTCACCTTTTTTCTGCTTCTTCTGTGTACCATAAATGCCTAAGCTTATTTATGAAAGGACATCAGCTCTCTATTTCTACCTAAATATATATTTGGATTTAAATAAATATATATGCACATATGTATATTTAAGCCCAAGGTATATATGTGTGTGAGCTCTTTCTTTTGCTCCTCAATTAGAGAATATTTTAAATATCAAATGTGTAACTTTTCAGGGCATCTCTGAGTGTGCTGGGAGATCCAGCACCACTTACACATCAGAACATTTGCAGTTTGGCTGATAGTCCTCTGTTCATTTGAGTCTACAGTAATTTATGAATCATTTCCTAAAATTGCTCATGATCAGACTGTCCCATAGGATTTTTAAGTGGGGCCAGGAGACAAGCAAGAATACATCTTCAGGATGTGAAGTTTAAAAGGTTAACTTCAATTCATGCCAAGGTTGTGTGCATTTAGGGATTATCCCAAAAATGCACTCCTATTTGTATTTCTATATGCTTTTGAGGAAAGCTTTAAAGTGCATTTTAATTCATAGATTTGTCTCTAATGATTTTTAAATCTTTAAAGTTATTTCCTAACATCTCATTATAGACATCACCAACAGTATAAATGTAGTCTATCAGAAAGAGCTAAGTGGTCAGTACACAAAAAGCCTCAAAACCTGAGCTGGTTTTCAAAAAAATGTCAAGGGACCACACACAGACAGACAGACAGACATGGGTGAAAAGCAACACAGATAATCCTATTCAGGGTGAGGAAACAGAATTTAACTGCTGACCTGAACAATGAGCTCAAATTGTTGATGTAGACAAAGTGACTCACTTTCATCCTTCCCAGCCTCTGCCCAAAAGAATTTCTAAGACTGCTTTTCCTTTTCAACTTATGCTTTTCTATACATTTTCTAAATAACTAACACCTCCATAGTTACCAGAAAAGATCATTAAGTTTAGTTGAAATATCTGAATTCAAAGGCCCTTAAAGAAATTATGTTTCTGGAGAATAGTATATGCTCTACAAAAAGAGCTGGCAAGCCCTCACGTTGAGTCAGAAAGCATTCAGGCATTTCTGAAGGGTTGGCTATAGTGCCAAGGAAATATTTTATCCTAGGTTTCTATCTTTAATGCTTGAATCTAATGGAGTATTTTTAAATATTAATATTAGCAAAAAGCATAGACTTGGTTTCCTAAATGGCATCAGCATTAATCCCTTAATAAGGAATCGGAACTTTTGGAGTAAAATAACTTTTTGCACCCTAAAGCATTAACTGATTCCATAATATCGAGGTTACCTGTGAAATTCTATCACTTCTGAAAAATACCTCATTCTAAAGCTATGTTTCACTCCATGGCAATGCTTGATAATTAACTATGCCAAGGAATTTTCAGAGGGTTACTCCTTTTCTTATTGTTCCAACAAGTTAACCTTTTAAACATTAATCTGACATAGCTATCCTCAACTTTTTATTCTTTTGTTGAGCAACTATTTGGCCCATACTTTCAGCATCCACCACACCAGCTGCTTGTCTATGGGGCAGTTAAAACAACAAACCCTCCTGTGGCTTAACTCAAACCGTAGTGAACAAGTACGAAGCCACTTTAAATTATCTTGAATCAAATCATGTTTTGGAACAAAACAAAAATCTAAGATCATATCAACATTATTTCATTAGTTCTTAACATCATGCAAAAATATCTGGCTAAGTTAAATTCTCAAATTTAAACTTAGAGAACACAGAGAACTTCTTAAATACCTGGGCATATTTTTGAGAGGCCAATTGCCAATATTATTACCTATAGCCAAGTTATGAATTTTTTTCTAAATATAGTTTTCTAAAATGTAGCATTTAGTCATACTGACTGATAATGTCAGAACTTGTCAGCTACTTTTGATGTTAAATTGACATGGATTTTGACTATAAAATTAGTTCAGAAATGATGCCACAAAAAATTTTTTTCCACATTGTTTTATTGGCACATTATAGTTGCACATAATGGTGGGTTTTGTTGTTATGTATTCATACATGCACACAATATAACACACAAAAGAAAAATTTAACAGAGTAAACCAATCTCCTTTAGAGCAGTAAAAGAATAGTCATAAACTAAGTAAACATTATTTTTTCAGGAAAATCTGAGTTGAAAGATGCATAGGGATACATGAGAAAACAAAGATTAGGGATCAGATCAGCAACTTTGAGGAAGATGCCATCAAACAATATTTCTGGAATTTCATAGCAACTAGTGGGGAGGGAGGATGTTCAGGAGTCCCAAGATCACTCCTTCATTCAGAGATTTGCCAGGAGGGCTTCTGGGGCACAGAACAGAGTTGTTCTCATGGCTAAAATTTCTTATAGCAATGTGATAAGAATGCACAATGAGATCTATGGGGAAAAGATTTAGGCAGAGTCTGGAGGCTTCCTTATGCTCTCTGGTCTCCTCTCTCTCTCTTCATCTCTCACTCTCACTCTCCCCTGTGAAAAGTTACCCAGAGCATACTTTGCCCCCAGCAACAAAAATGCCGCAATGGACCTGGGAATTCATTAGCAACTCAGCAAGATAGCTCTTCAGTGGGGCTTGTCAAGCAGGCAGCCTCTGCTTGGCACACACCAAAATTCCAGACTCCCAGAAAAAAGGCATATGTTCAGCACAAACCACATCATTTTTACAAACAGTCGAAGTACAATGAGACACCCCGATCATTTAGCAACAGACTTATATTAGTGCAGGGGATGATTTACCAGTCATGTTCCCAGACACCAGGCCTGGGCCAAGCTTATAAGCAGGCCTCCTAAGGAGAGCTGTCTCAGGCCTGTTAACTCTTCTGCATCAGGAGATTGACAAATACGCATTCACATTCATGGCTCTACAAATGACTCCCACGCACAAGGAGGGCCCACAAGTAGAAAACCCATTTTCTCCACCATCAGTTAAAAAGACTACATACTGAAACAGACTTTTACGGCCAAGATAAACTAGCATGTATTTTAACAAATTCTCCAGAGGAAAGTATAACAAAACACAATTAACAGAAAAATAACAACAAAAGAACATGCTTGAGTTCACCAATAGATAGAAACAAGCACATAATCTGCTTTGTCCCGATGGACCCTAATCACAGAAGAACTGAGTTTTCCATCCAATATTAATCTAAACCTGTTTGTTTCCTTTTGTTTGTCTATTAAGATCCTAAACTTGGCATGAAATCCATCCTTAAAGAATTGTTAAAGGGGGTTTTCAGAGTCCACAGGAGACACATTTGGCCTTCAGGCTAAGCCAGCCTGGAGCAGAACGGACTCTGAGGGTAAGAAGAGAACAGTGGATCCCAGGTTGCAAGTAATATCCGCAGTGTTCCCTCTGATACCTACAGAACTCAAAATTTAGAATAGCTTAGAAGCAAGACCCTTATCTGGATTTGTGGACTTGTCAAGGAAAAGCTGATCTCAGTCAAGAGAAATGCAAAACTCCAGCTCTGAGTTCTTAAAGTGATCTGTGACAGAGACATAAGCACCAAGGGCCATCTGTCAGATCACTAACTAGCCAAAACCAGTGTAAAGCTCAGCGAGTGAGCTGAGAACAGGAATAAGTACACAGCTGCAAATAGGCCTCCATAATTACCATAAGACTAATCGTCAGGTGACTCCTTGGCCAATTCAGAGGCGTAAATCAACAAATGCAGCCACAAAAGCTGTGGCTGCACCTAGAGGCTGTCAGCAGCTGAAGGGGAGTTGGAAAAGGATAAAGGCTTTGAAGGAGAAGTTGCTTTTATAGTTAAGTCCTTGAAAGAGAAGCTCAGGAGATAGGTACTTCAACTGGAGTCCTCAGGTTAAGAATTTGTTGATTATAAACTCGGTGGCAAGTGTGAGTTCCTCTTCTCTGACATGCATCTTAGCAACTAGCAGAAATAAGGAAACTTACCTACTGAGGAAAGAATCAAAAGAGGATTCATCAAAAGCAATGCTTTCCTTGGCGCTGGTTGTTGCTATTCAGATTAAATCTAAAAAGTTAAGAGAAAAGAAAGGGTGTATTTAAAACTGTGTAGTTTTAAAACTACACAGGAATAAATTATACAAATTAGCTCCCTGCCTTGACATACAGGTGTCCTTCATTAGCATTTGGGGCACACAGCCAGACAGCCAGGGCAAGGTAAATAGAGGTGCCACTGGATGAAAAAATCCAACACAAGCAGTTCAGAACAAAGGGGAGCATTTCCCTTTGTAACATTTGCCGTTCAGAGTTGATTGAAATGAAGCAAATATGCTTTTCAGTCTTGGTTGGTGCTCTGGCCTGCTTGTTCTCTTAAAAATCAACAAAGCAGGTCTTTATGAATAGAATACTTAAGAGAGTCCAGTTGTCAGTAGGAGCCTCGGTGGACTTTAGGAGGCCAGGCAGGGTTAAAAAGGATGAAGCGGAATTCTCACAATGTAAATGGCCCAGTGACAACTAACACCAAATGCCCACACAACGGGAAAGAAATAGCCAATCTGCAAATTATACTTCTGCCTACACTTCCATTTTCAAAGTTAATTGCATCTTTAATAGGTTTTGACTTGATTATAGGCCCTTGGTAAATGAAATTGTTTACATTTTATAAGCATAATAAAAATGCACTAAGCAGAGAAAAGATCTATCTGAGCTAGTGACTATAGCTGAAAAAATGAATTGGCCAAATACTTGAGTTAAAAGTCTCCCTTTAATCAGTAAATTCAAATGACTTACAGCCATCATATCAGAGCACCAGTTCAAGCAGAACTGGTCTTTACTTAGATGGCAATAAGCAATGCTTGTTTGCGTATTCTTCTTAATAATGTATACTGGCAAATAGACATAAGCATACCCTTATAACCTTATTTATCATTATTTGCTCAGCAATTCCTTTCTTCCTTCTGATCATTCAAACCTAAATTCCAGACACTATGCCCTTACCAAATATTCTATATGGGACAAATCCTGGGATTGTTAATTATATAATTTCTATTTTCTCAACCAAACCAAGATATACTAAGCACCTACTGTGTGTACAACTCTTTGTAGGCACTGAAGTAAGATACAGTCTCAGCCCTCAGTGAGCAGAAAATCTAATGAAGACATGGGTAACAACCGTTTCTAACAGAAAGTGACAATGGATGAAAAGGTCTCAAAGGATTTGCTCTCATGAAAAAATTAAAATGGTTTTTATTAATTATTCATAGAATTTAATAAGTACATCTAGAGTGTTAAGAATTCTTGAAGAGCACTTGGCTTCTTCAGTTAAGCATTTCCTTTGTGATATTCAAACCAATAGTTCATACTTTCTGGGAAGAAAGGACTTGCTGAGCATGGATGAATCTCTGCTTAGACCTTATCTGAGTTATAAATTTCAAGTTAGTGGGCTAGAAGTTCACCCAACAAATTTGCTAATCATTCCTCTTCCTCTCCGGAGGCCATAAGCCAGGTAGGGAAGCCTGCAGCACAGCACTATCACCTAAGCCTCTGGTGTGCTGACATGCCCCATGGAAAGACAAAGGGAGAGATGCCATTGCCTCACCTCCTCCTCAGAGGCTGGTTTATGGGAGCCGTAAGTGGCTCTGTAGCCTTTGCACTAATTCACCTGCATTTCCAATAGGGCAAAAGGAGGCTTGCTTCAATAATAAATTCTGAAATTTAATTTCATCTTCTGACATTCATGGTTGAGCGTATCTTCCTTTTCCATGAGAGGTTCCACAAATCACTCAAGAACACCTTCTGCTGAGTAAGAGGAAATGATAAAGCACCCAGGGAAGAGAACGGGCTGTCTGGCAGAACTGTGGGCTACATCACACGGACAGCAAGGTCCCTAAAAGGCTCCACACTGCTCTCTGCAGCATTTAGACCACCCCATGAATTCTCTACCTGTAAAACTTACAATGTTTTCCTGTTCCGTGGAGCCAGAGGCAGGGGCTTCCTTAAAGAACACATAACTCTGGAATTCCTTTCCTCTGTTATTATGTTAAATGTTCTTTGGGTGAGGGGGAAATCCCATTTCTTCACATTGTGTTATTGCAACTCAGGGACTATAATGATATTCCTCCTTATTACATATTCTTACATGATTTCCAACATGCATTTTTTTCTCCTTAAGGATCTATGAAGTAACAAACCACCAACACCTGCAAGTCCTTGCTTGTTAGGTATTTAATACCCTAATAAACTGTATTCAACCACATAGTAACCAAAAATTCTCCCAAGAAGAACCCATTTCACTCTTAAGATCCAATCAAGTTGTGGAAGGAGAAGAGTGAACCAAGAGATATCTTTCCCAACTCCCGTTGAGAAGCATACCCATATGTATCTTGGGAAACCTAAAGATATCTGCTCCTCCAGTAACCTATCCTGGAGCATCTTATTTTAGAGTCTAATCAAAACATTCTCTTCCTTGCCCTAATAGATATGATCTGTCCACAAGAGGCTACTTTCTCCAAAGGTCCAGGAGGAAAAGCAGAAATGTTTTCTAACAGAAACACTGATAAATATCAGTGACATCACTAATAAATATCACTGATAATATCAGACAGACCTCAGAGAAGTCACAAATTCAAGAAAATATTTCTTAAGTGGTGGGGAAGTGGGAGGTAAGTAGTAGAGGTCAGGTGACAATATTAAATATGAAGATTCAGAAAATCTTATGAGGCTAAAACTGAGGGGTAACACTTCCTTGAGAGGAATCAGAAGTGTCTCTCTCTTCCTGTTATCCTCCCTCTCTCCTCCTCCTCCTCCTCCTCCTCCTCTCAGTCTTTGTCCCCAACTCTCTATGCACAAGCTTTAGAGCAATGATTCAGACTTTTGAATATACAAATACCCGTACTTCCTCTCATATTCCACATACCCACAGGAGATTTTGATGGAGTCCAGTTGGGCCCATATTTTTTAAATGCTATCTCAGCAAATTCATAGAACCCCATGCCCGACAGGTTGCTGGATCTCTCTTCTAACTCTGTTGTAAAAGAGGACCTTGTCTCCTCCTTTGCCCATTTAGTGAATCACTCTGTATTCCAAGACTTTCAGCCATTGCAACTTAGAAAAAGAAAGAAGACTGCATTTTCCTCCCATTGTTGTCCCGTCTTCCATCTCCTGCCTTTTTGACAATCTGAGCATGGTTTCCACTCTCCTCATTGTGGAGAGTCTGACCCTGTGCTTCACAGCATGACAGTGTTGATTCAAGATGAGCTTCTAACCCCTCAGCTAGACCCATTGTGAGGTTGCTGCTACATGCCTGAGCTGTTTTTCCTACTGTCTGGTTTTTACTTATCTTGAAATAAAGACATGACAGAAAAGGTTTGAATCCTTGTGAAGGAGTTTGCCAACAATACCCTGATGTCCAGGTGTTCAAAGCAAAGTCCCATATCTTAGGACCAGTTTTTGGGTGGGTCCAGCCAACCGCTATAACCAGCAAACATAAAGTCTCTGAGGCATCACTTCAGAGGTGCCTGTGCCTACCGCCCTATCCCAGTTCTCCCAAGTCAAGTAACATACCAGCTATAGTTTCTAAATTAAAGTACCCTAAGCCCCTCAAGATCCTTAATTTCTAATGGAAGAAACAGTCCATAAGCTAGCTCTCTTTTATTAAAGACTATTTCTTTAGATTCGTTTTAGTTCACAGCAAATTTGAAAAAAAGTACAGGTCTTTCCCATATATTCCCTGGTCCACACATGAACAGCATCCCCCATCGACACCATGCCCTGTCACAGTGTTACATTTGTTACATAGGCTGGCCCTACATTAACATATCATTTTTACCCAAGGTCCATAGTTAATGCTAGTGTTCACACCCAGTACAATACATTCCATGGATGTAAACAGACGTGTAATGACATGTTACCCTAAGAGTATTTTAACTGCTCTAAAAATCCTCAATGTGCTGCATATTTATCCCTCCTTCCCTTCTAACCCCTGGAAACCACTGATGTTTGTACTAACTCCATATTTTTGCCACTGATTAGATTTTCGTTTTTCATAAACTCTGCCTCCAACTCTTGTTCAATGTTAATATTGCCCCAGTGTCCTGTTCTGATAAAGACCTCTCAGTATTTCTTTGTAAATGAATTCCCTCAGGACCAGAGATCAACTCATACAATCCCTTACTCTCGGCTTAAATTCTGTAGTCTAATGGCAACAAAATCTCTAAACTTTGGGAGTCACATATTCTTCAATGTGGTATTTGGGCTCAAAAATATTTTAATAGCACAACAAACACATAGGACTAAACTGTTTTTACCTATAATATGTCTAAGACATTTGCTTACAGAATAGCTTGCCTTTACACTTCTTTAGAAAGGTCTCTGGTCTTTTCAGAAAAAAAGGTACAGGTAATTTCAGGGTGATCCTGGCTTCATGAGGATGCTGTGTTTTAAGGCTGAACACATAACTCATAGAATAAGCCCTGAATATACCTAGCACGGTAGGCAGCCCTCTGATTCTCACATTTTACTGGAGTTTCTACTCCTGCCTTCACAACTATTTCTTTCCACCATGTTCTGGGCCCTTTTATTTGACCTTCTGAGTATAAGGTTTCCCAGCACTCTATCTTTCAATCCCAGTAAATGCCATGTTTAAAACCAATGAGAGCCTTCTCTGTGTGACACTAAACAGCTTGATCATTTTCACACAGAATTACTTGCGTCTTGGCAGGGCTAAGTGGTAAACTCAATTAATAAATCCTGAAATTTAATTTCCATGTGTGGCATTCATTGTGAAGCATTCACTTCCTTGCCACAGGGAGTTCTCCTTCCTTTTCACCGGAGGCATTAGGCCTCCCACTGTGTTCTTCCTTAACTCACACACACACCTTAGGAGGAAGAAGACCCCCTGGGGCACCATCCAAAATCTGTGTGGAGTCCTAGTCCATTCTGCACCTTGAAGCCATATATACAAGACACACGTGGAACAAGTCGAGCCTGTACGTGGGGAGTGTCATCTGTGTATACTGGCAAAGAGGGCGTCAGGCCTCCACATGTCTGAGCTGCTGGGTCAAGTGCTCTTCACAATGAGCACATGCCCCTTGACCTCACTCTGTGCAGAACTGAGACCAAGGGAGCAGGTGTAGTGGGGCCAGTTATTGCCTATACTAGGGGTCTTGTCTCTTAGAGATTGTTGACCTAGATATTCCAGAATTTTTAGTGTCCATCTTTGTGTAGATAAAGAACAGTCATCCATCAACTGAGCCAGACATAGTCCAGGAGGTTTTAGTTGGTTCAATGCTAAGAGGTTGGTTTCAAAACACAGCGCAGATCAGGTGAGTACAGCAGAGTGGAACAGGCAAGACATTGCTGCAATTCTTTTTAGCTTTTTTTTTTTCCAGAAAGCAATTACACCCAGCAAGTCAACTGTGAACTTTGAATATAAATAAGCAGAGTGTTAGAGGTGAGGGGAACTGTAAAAATTTATGAGATTATTAGAGAAAACATAAATGTAAACATGAAGACATCATGTCTTTATTTTAGAATTTTTTTTAATTTAGAAATGATTACTGAATGATTCTCAAATGACAGCTATCGCTAAAACATCCTGTTGTTACAAGAAATTTGTATAAGAATTCTGGCATTTCTATTTCAAATTTTATTAACAGTTGTGCCTCCCTAAAAGCACCTCAGGATGCCCTCCGTGTTTTGAGGAAATTCTACTTTGGAAATACACATTAGCTCAGTCTTGCACTAATTTCACTTGCTGCATGCTTGATAGGATTAGCTTTACTTAAAGTCTTTATTCTTACTACCTAGATAATTTTTATTCAACTGCTCTAAACATACTAAGCAATCTTGATTCTAACAGTAATAATATATCTTTGTCACTGGTTCTGTTAATTCTAATGATTGGTCCTAGGCTGTTCCTCCCCTTCCTTTAGGAATGGTACCTTCCAGTCTCTCCATGTGCATGAAAAGTGACAAGCATGGGTCCCCATATTTCTACTTATTGGGCCACCCTAAAGACACGGTTTGTAAAATCTGCATGAATATTATCTTTCTCTAATGAGCCTTGGTTTTGCATATGTTTTTAACTTGTGTATGATGCTTTCTCTTTCATAGTAGCTTGTCTAATTACTGCTAGAGCTCTGGAAGATATTTATAGCAGAGACATTATAAGAGATAAGGATCGGATTTGTGAGATCATGAGAATTTGAGATGCAATGAAATTCTAGAGGGACCAGCCCAGCCTGGACCCAGCAGGACGGAAGGCATGGATAGAGAACAATGGAGGCTGTACTCTCTAAGTTCTTCTCCATACAGTTCAAGAAATCTTCCCTGGGCTTCAATGCAGATACCTCAATTTAGTTCCTCTCAGCTCAAGTATGGATAGCTCTAACCTAAATCACCCTTTTTACCCCAGATAGAAAGAGCCACAGGCAGCCGCCCCAGGAACTCTGAACTCCAGATGGCACCATGGGTCCTGCCCAGCCTGCTTTGTGGCAGTTGTCCAGTCAACACTGGATCATCTCATCTTCCTTCCTCCATACTCAATGATGTGCCAAGTTTAAAGGGAAAAAAATTTTTTTCTGTTCTAAAAAGAGTCCATTTGTAACTATGTTTTCAAAGTAGCCTTAGCTGTACATCCAGACAGTATTCCCCATTATTTTAAAATAAATATTACCAGGTGTTGGCTATATTTCATTTTAACATGTGGTAAAAATTCTTAAGGAAAGAAGAAGGATCCCACATATGTTAAAACAGAAGGTGATGGTAGCCTTGCAACTATAGCCCAAGCAACTTTTTACCCCAAATACATGACTAGAGGAGTCTATTTTCCACTGCCGAGTCCTATAGTGGCATGTGACTGCTGCCATAATTTACCTGGAATGAGGTTGTTAAATGTCAGTTTGGCTTTTTAACAGAAACTGAAACTCATGCTCAGTCTCCACAGTTAGCCATGTAAGTAAGAATCAAACTGACACATTTCTCAGTTCTGATTCGATTATACCCCACTCACACTGCCACTGCCACAGCTAATCATCTCTCCACCAAATTCTTTTAAGCTAGCTCTCTAAATTTTTTCTGAAACATATTTTGCAATTGTTAATGATCTTGCTAATTATCATTACCATTCAGGATTGATTTAAATTTAACATGAAAGACAATATTATTCACTAAGGGAATTATTTAATTGGCCTACTGCTAAACATTTCCTTATCAAATAGTTTTATGCTGATATAATTATCTATACACACACATACCCTGTCACAATCATTCCTTGAAGATGTCTACAAAAACCAGTTTTAATTATATCAGTTCTCTAAAATCTCTCTCAAGGATAGCTTGTTGATTGGGGTAAAGCTAAGTTAGGGCATAAAGGAAAAAGTTGCAATGTGTTAGAAAAAGTATAAAGCCATGGAATAATTATTGGAAAAATCTAGTCTAGTGACCATAATTTAAAGAGGTATGCTTTTCTGCTTCTGACAAAAGAAAGAACTATTCTTGCTGTATGATTGACTTTGTCAGTAATCCATGGGGATGAAGAGGCCTGAATCAGCTCGCTTGAGTCATTAATTTAAAAAAGGAGGGAGAGAAAGGAAAAGATGACTCTTGGTGGTTTCAGTTCAGTTCTAGAAATCTATCAAGTGCCTCCTGTGACCCCAGGCATGTTCTCAGTACTAGGGATATAAAGATTAACAAGAAAGGCTCTGCCATATACACTCACAAGCTGGTAGGGGTGACAGGAAGAAAATCAGGCAATGGAACAAATATTAATAGTATTAGCAAAGGGTGATAAGAACCCAAATTTAAATTTACAAAGTAGGTGGTATACTAAATCTGCTTAGCAGAATTATAGAAAGTTCTACCCAAGAGGGTAGTATGAACCTTGAGTGACAAGTCTGATTTTCACCTGGCTGAACAAGAGGTAAGGTTGTTTCCAAGCAGAGAAAACAGCTAAAACAAAGTCAAGGGAATGTGTTCAAAACAGCTGCAAAATAAGCTAAATGAGAAAGAGGGGCAGATAAAAGGAAAGGAGCTCTACTTGATAATCCTTCTGGGGCTGGGTATCGCTCAGTGGTAGAGTGAGTGGTTAGCATGCACAAGGCTCTGGGTTCAATCCCCAGCAACAACAGGGGGAAAATGTCTTCCTTCAACAAGCAAAGGGATTCAAAGTTTATATAATAAAATGTCACCAGAAATTGTTTTAAATGAGAAGGTACAAGTATCTATATTTGAAAATATATCTCAGTAATACTTAAGATGAGTTTATTAGGAAAATACAATTAAAACGTTACAGCAAAAGTTGAGGCAAATGATGTGAGGGCCAGAATTAGGGAAGTGAAGGTGGAAACAGCACAGGGGTTTGGATTGGGGAGATATTTCAGAAATTTCACTGATGGAAGTATTGAACTTGTAAATAATGACAGTGAAGGAGAGAGTCAGAAAGGTAACAAGTCTAGTTTTAGACTTGTCAAGTTTGAGGGATCTGAAGGACACTTATGTGAGGCAGCCCAGAAACAGGGCACTTGAGTCTAGCTCTTAGGAGGTGCAGCCAGAGCATTTGGGGATTCTAGAAAGGAGAGCTGGATCCATGAGTGGGGATGAGCTCCTCCAGAGAGGCCATGCAGTGTACAGAGAGCCCAAGACAGTTACATTCACATAGCATGCAGGAGAAGCTGGTGAAGATCAGGAGAGGGCAGTGTTCCCCAACCAGGGTCCGTTTTCCCTACCACACTCTATGCCAATTATTGAGACAATGAGTTTTATAAAAGATAAAGTTTATTTGCAAGGTAGACAGGTGTAGAAAGGGAAATCCAAGGCTCGAATCCCCTTCCCAAGCGTAAGATTTAGGCATATTTATGTGATAATTAAGCAGGGGGATTTAAGGGATGAGGAAAGGCGATTGGGGGTGGAGTAGTCTATACACGTGTAATCAGTCTTCATGGCTCTTCATGGGATGTGTGTTCAGAAAATGGCAGCATTGGTGTGATCTGAGGGTGGGGTTTTCAGCTTCTGATGTCAAAAGGTCACCCATCAGACACTTGTGGAGGCCCAAGTGAAGAGTCGTTGGTTTCAACAGAAGTGTCCTTCAAGTCCCTGAAAAGTAACCCATATAGCCATGATCATCATAATCCACTTCAGAGGTGTTATTTATAGATAAGTTAGTGAGAGACTCAATATATTACTCAGCTATGTGACCTCCCAAACTAGTGATTTTTAATAAGTCAACTAAAAAAAGCAAGTAAAGCTAGAGGGTTTATTCAGGTTTTTAATCAGTTTCAGCAGTCTGAGAGCTAGGAAGAGGAGAATGTACGGAAACCAGAGAGAGGGCCTCAGGGAGAATTGCCCACTCACTTGATAAAATGTGGTTGCTCCACCCCAAAATAGACTGGGGAGAGAGTTAGACTGGGGAGGGGCTGGGAATAAAACCATGCTTTCCTGCCTAGTTTTGCCCAGTGCCAGGTATGTAGCCTGCAAGTGGGTAATGGCCTTTACTTTACCTGACACTCCACGAACCTCACCATAGACCTTTCCCACACCATGCCTCAAGTTCTGAGACACTGAAGGAATCCATCCAGCGTGGATATCCACCTCAGATAACTAGGGCTCCTCTGAGCTCCTGTCATGGGAAACCAGGCCCTGGGTTTTCTGGCTTGTTTTTTCAGAGGACTGGTCACAGTACAAAGATGAATAAGACACCATTTCTATCCTATAGTGACTCTATGTGGGGAATCTTTAAGAAAAAGAAAGTGCTTATTGTTTATTTTAAAAAGTCTGCCAGGCACAGTGGCACATGCCTATAATCCCAGGACTTGAGAGGCTAAGGCAGGAGAATCAGAAGTTCAAAACCAGCCTCAGCAACCTAGTGAGACCTGTCTCAAAATAAAATATAAAAAGGGCTAGGGATGTGGCTCAGTGGTTAAGTGCCCCTGGGTTGAATCCCCAGATCCCCAGTACCAAAAAAAAAAAAAAGTGTGCTGGGTGTGGTGGCACACGCCTGTAAACCCAGTGACTTGGGGTGGCAAGAAGGATAGCAAGTTTGAAACCAACCTGAGCAATTTAGTGAGACCCTGTCTCAAAATTTAAAAACAAATAAAAAGGACTGGGGATGTTGCTCAGTGGTTAAGCACCCTTGGTTTCAGTCCCCTATACAAAAAAAAGAAAGAAAGAAAGAGAGAGGGAGTGGGGAGGGAGGAAGGGAGGGAGGAAGAAAACAGAAAAACTCTTTAATCTGAAATCATGTACTATGTGCTTAAAGTTTCAACGTATTCTGAAAACAAGCATGCTGTGTTGAATTTTCTCTTTTCCTATGATATATACTGCATTTTAAAATCTGAATTTCATCAAGAATGAAAAAAATGTGAAAGTGTCCCTTTAAAGACCACCAGTCTCACCATATGACAAAATCCAATAACTAATTCTGTTCTCCAGCCCCTTTGGACTCCCTGTGACCATCAATACTATTGACAGTGCATCAGCTGCATTCTCTTCCTCTCCAATTGTTCCTCTAGGGTCTCCAACTCTCTTCCCATCAATATCACCCCCTCCCATCCTCTCCTTCATGGCCTCACCTACTGTCATTGTTCCACCTGTCACCACTGTGCCCATGACTCTGGTATCTGTAGGGTTATCACTTCCTTCATTCCACAACTCCATCCCAAGACTTCCAAGTACCTGCTGGACATTTTTACCCAGATAACCCACATTTAGGTATTAAAAATTGTATCCATGTCTTTTCCTCCTAAAATTACCTATTAAGTGACCATTAGCCACTGTAGTTGTCTGGCTCAAAACCATCTTAACTGACTTCCCCACTCAGATATATATACAATGAGTTCCCAAGTTTGAACGCTACTCTCATTTTCACATCAACTCTCTCTTCCATTCCTCTGATCATTCTGCCCCAGTTCAGGTCCACTCTCCTAGAACAGCTTTCTGCCTGTTTTCCCTTCTACAGTGGTCAGTCTTCTCTGCTTATTGAGCCCAAAACAACTGTGCTAAAAGATTGCCCACTAAAAAAAACATTTACATGGGCTGGGCTGTAGCTCAGTGGTAGAGCACTTGCCTCACACATGTGAGGCACTGGCTTCAATCCTCAATACCACATAAAAATAAATACATAGTTAAATTGTGGAACCAACCTAGATGCCCTTCAATAGATGAATGGATACTGTGGTATATATACACAATGGAATATTACTCAGCATTAAAAGAGAAAAAAATTACAGCATTTGCAGGTAAATCAATGGAGTTGAAGAATATTATGCTAAGTTAAGTAAGCCAATCCCAAAAAAACAAAGGCTGAATGTTTTCACTGATAAGTGGATTCTGATCCATAATGAGGGTGGGCAAGAGCATGGGAGAAATGAAGGAACTTTGGATAGGGCAAAGGGGAGGGAGGGGAAGAGAGGGAGCATGGGTAGGAAAGATGGTGGAATGAGATGGACATCATTACCCTAGGTACATGTATGAAGACACAAGTGGTATGACTCTACTTTGTGTACAACCAAAGGAATGAAAAATTGTTTTCCATATGTGTACTGTGAATTGAAATGCGTTCTGCTGTCATGTGTAACAAATTAGAACAAATTAATTAATTAAAAATAGATACATAGAAAGATATTATGTCCATTTACAACTAAAAAATACTGAAAAAAAAACCAAACATTTCCACAAGAAACAAAAAGAAAACAAGACCTAATTAAGTTCCCAAAGTCATCCCTGATCTGGCCCCATTCTGCTTTTTAGTCCCTTATCTCTCACAATATCCTATCAGGTATCTGGGCTTTAACTACACTGGAACAACTTTCATTATTCTTCATTCTGACATTCATGGTTGGGCATATGCTCATCTCTTGGCTTGAAAAACCCTTCCCCAAAGTTTTTCCTCCTTTAAGACTGATATCAAAGGCTGCCTTCTCCATGAATCTTTATTTCCCCAGGTCCACCAATCAGAAGTGTTTTCTCAGGTATCTGAAGTCTCATCACCCTTCAAAGATCTCTCCTGTTCTCTCACTTCCCGTTTTACAACATCCTCATCAGTGTTTGCATATTTCCTTCTCCTTAAGGAATTCAAACTCCTGGAAGGCATGGACTTTATGTTAGTAAACTAGGTTCCTTTTTTAAAATATTTTTTTAGCTGTTGATAGACTTTTATTTTTATTCATTTATTTATATGCAGTGCTGAGAATCAAACCCAGTACTTCACACATGCAAGGCAAGCACTCTACCATTAAGCCACAACCCTAGCCCAGACTAGGTTCTTAATACAAGGCTTTGCAGGTTCAGAAAAACCAGAGTAAATAAAGAAGTTAATGAACAAACATCTTGCAATATCACAAAGTAATCATTCTGATGGAAATTTCAATGTAGGTTTTTAGAAAAGTTTTTTTGGTTGTAGATGGACACAAAATATTTATTTATTTTTATGTGGTGCTGAGGCTCAAACCCAGTGCCTCATGTGTGCTAGGCAAACTCTCTACCACCAAGCTACAACCCCAGCTCCTCAATATAGGTTTTTGTTAAAATAGTTGGATAAGCCATAGAATTAATGGTCCCAATTTCCACTAACCCTCTCAACCTAATCCAGAAGTATGGATTTTTTCTTTTTCATTTTAAAATTTATTTTATTTTTGTTATAATTATTAACATTTATTAATTGTACAAATTAATGGCATACACTATGATACATTCATATGTGCATGCATCATGCATTGATCATGTCCATCCACCCTTCATTTACCCTTGTTTCCCGCCTCCTAGCACCCTTCCCAGTCCCTAGTGAATTATTCTTCTACTTTCAAACATCTTTTTTTTTTCTTTTCCAGTTACCACATATGAGAGATTACAAGTGATACTTGTCTGTGTCTGGCTTATTGCACTTAACATGATGTCCTCCAGTTTCATCCAATTTCCTGCAAATGACAGGATTTAATCGTTTAGGCCTGAATAATAATCCATTGTGTATATATACCACACTTTCTTTAGACGTTCATCTGTTCATCTGTACATAGGCTCTTAGCTATTGTGAATAGTGCTGCAAAAAAATGTGTATGCAAATATATCATTTTTATGTTGACTTCATGTACAATATATGCCCAGGGATAGGACAACTAGATCAGATGGCAGTTCGTTTTTTAGATTTTTGAGGAACCTCTATATTGTTTTCTATAGCTGAACTAATTTAAATTCCCAGAAACAGTGTAATTTTTCTCCATATTCTCACTAGCATTTCATTTGATTTTTGTTTTGTTTTCCAATTGAGGTCAGATGGAATTTCAATGTAGCTTTGAATTGCATTTCCCTGATGACTAATGATAATAAGCATCTTCTCATGTATTTACTGGCCCTTTGTATTTCTTTTGAAAAGTGTCTATTCAGATCACTTGCCTATATTTTAATTGGAATGCTTGTATTTTCATTAAGTTTTTTGAGTTCTTTATGTACTACCTCTCTGTAAGAGGAATAGTAGGCTAACATTTTCTCCTGTTTTGTGTTTGTCTCTTTACTGCATCAATTGTTCCCTTTGCTGTGCAGAAGCTTTTGTTTGATGTAATCCCATTTGTCAATTTTGACTTTTGTTTTCTGTGCTATTAGAGTCTTATCCAGAAAATCATTGCCCGTACCAATACCTAGAAGTGTTTCCCTTACGTTTTCCTTTAGTAATTTCAAAGTTTCAGATCTTACATTAAGGTCTTTGATTCATTTTGAGTTGAGTTTTGTATGAGGTGAGAGAGGCTGTAAGCTTCAACTTTTGCATGTGGATATACATGTTTTCCAGCACCATTTTTTAAACAGACTGTCTTTTTTCCAACATATATTTTGGCATCTGTGTTGGCAATCAGTTGACTACAGATATGTGGGTTTATTTTGGAGTTCTCCATTCTATTCCTTTGGTCTATATGTCTTTTTATGCCAATACTATGCTGTTTTTATCAGTATGGCTCTATAGTATTTCTTGAAATCAGGTTTTCTGATTCCTGAAATTGCACTTTTTACTCAAGATTGCTTTGACTATGCAGGGTCTTTTGTGTACACATAAAAATTTTAAGATTGTTTTTTCTGGTTCTGTGAAGAATGTCATTGATATTTTCATGAGGATTGCATTGAATCTGTAGATCACTTTCAGTAAGATGGACATTTTAACAATATTAATTCTTTCAATCCATGAACATGGGAGGTCTTTCCATCTTTTATTGTCTTCTTCGATTCTTTCTTTAGTGTTTGGTAATTTTTTTATAAAGATCTTTCACATACTTAGTTGAGATTATTTTAGGTATTTTGTATCTTTGGGGACTATCATGGATGGAATTGTTTTCATGATTTCTTTCTTAGTATATTCATTATTGGTGTGTAGAAAAGTTACTGATTTTTGTCTGTTGATTTTATGTCCTGATATTGTACTGAATTCATTTATCAATTCTAAAAGTTTTCTAATGGAGACTTTAGGTTTTTCCATATACAGAATCATATAATTTGTAAACAGGGATAATTTGATTTCCTCCTTTCCTACTTGTGTGCTTTTTTTCTTGCCTAATTGCTCTGGTTAAAATTTCTTATACTATATTGAATAAGAAAAGTGAGAGTGGACACCCTTGTCTTATCTCCAATCTTAGAAAAAATGCTTTCATTATTTCCTCATTCAGTATGATGCTGACTGTGGGTTTGAGGTATGATCCTTCTAGCTTGGTTTAGAACTTTTAAAATAAAGCGATGCTGAATTTCACCAAATGTCTGTTCTGCATCTATTGAGATAATTGTGTGATGTTCATTCTTTTTGTGTGATGTATTATGTTTATTGATTTATTTATGTTGAACCATTCTTGCATTCCTGGAATAAAACCAATTTGATCATGGTGTCTGATTTTTTGATGTGCTTCTGAATTTGATTTAAAAATGTTTTTTTTTAAATGTTTATTTTTTAGTTGTAGGTGACAGAGTATCTTTATTTTATTTTTATGTGGTGCTGAGGATCGAACCCAGTGCCTTATGCGTGCTAGACAAGCACGCTACCACTGCGCCATAATCCCAGGCCCTTAAAAATGTTTTGTTGAGTATTTTTGCATCTATATCTTCCTTTTCTGTTGTGTCCTTGTCAGGTTTTGATAATAGGGTAATACAGGCCTAATAAAATGTGTTTGGAAGGGTCACATCTCTTTCTTTTTTTTTCTTTTTTTTAAATTTAATTATTTTATTTAAATGCGCTTCAAGTCATAGTGCATATACAGAGCTCAATTTTTCCATTTCTCTGGTTACAAACCAGATAGAGTCACACCATTTGTGTCTTCATACATGCACCAAAGGTAGTGATGACAATCTCAATCAACCATCATTACTATACCCATTCCCCTTTCCTTCCCCCCACCTCCCCCCTGCCGCATCCAGAGTTTCTCCATTTTTCCTATGTTCCCCATTCCCACCCCCCTTATGTATCCTCATCGACTAATCAGAGAGAACATTCAGCATTTGGGTTTTTGGGATTGCCTTACTTCACTAAGCATAATGTTCTCCAATTCCATCCATTTGCCTGCAAATGCCATAATTTTATTCGCTTTTATTGCTGAATAATATTCCATTGTGTATATGTACCACAGTTTCTTTATCCATTCATCTATTGAAGGACATCTGGGTTGCTTCCATAGTTTTGCAATTGTGAATTGTGCTGTTATAAACATTGAGGTGACTGCTGTATTGTAGTGTGCTGTTTTTAAATCTTTAGGGTATAAGCCAAGGAGTGGGATAGCTGGATCGAATGGTAGTTCCATTCCAAGTTTTTTAAGAAATCTCCAAACTGCTTTCCAGATTGGTTGCACCAATTTGCAGTCCCACCAGCAATGCTTGAGTGTACCTTTTTGACCACATCCTCGCCAGCACTTATTGTTGCTGGTATTTTGGATAGCTGCCATTCTGACTGGTGTGAGATGAAATCTGAGAGTAGTTTTGATTTGCATTTCTTTAATAGCTAGAGATGATGAACATTTCTTCATATATATATTTATTGATTGTATTTCTTCTTCTGAGACGTTTCTATTCAGCTCTTTAGCCCATTTATTGATTGGGTTGTTTGTTTTTTTGGTGTTAAGTTTTTTGGGTTCTTTATATATCCTGGAGATCAGTGCTCTATCTGATGTGCGTGTGGCAAAAATTTGCTCCCAGAATGTAGGTTCTCTGTTCACCTCATTGATAGTTTCTTTTGCTGAGAAGAAGCTTTTTAGTTTAAGTTCATCCCATTTATTGATTCTTGCTTTTATTTCTTGTGCTATAGGAGTCTTGTTAAGGAATTCGGGGCCTAATCCAATGTGATGGAGATTTGGGCCTACTTTCTCCTCAATTAGACACAGGGTCTCTGGTCTAATTCCTAAGTCTTTGACCCACTTTGAATCGAGTTTTGTGCATGGTGAGAGATAGGGATTAAGTTTTATTTTACTGCAAGTTGATTTCCAGTTTTCCCAGCACCATTTGTTGAAAAGGCTATCGTTTTTCCAATGAATGTTTTTGGCACCTTTGTCTAGTATGAGATAGTTGTATTTATGTGCATTACTCTCTGTGTCTTCTATTCTGTACCATTGGTCTACATGTCTATTTTGGTACCAGTACCATGCCGTTTTTGTTACTATTGCTTTGTAGTAAAGTTTAAGGTCTGGTATTGTGATGCCTCCTGCTTCACTCTTCTTGCTCAGAATAGCTTTGGCTATTTTGGGTCTCTTGTTTTTCCAAATGAATTTCATGATTGCCTTTTCTATTTCTATAAGAAAGGGCTCTGGGATTTGGATTTGGATTGCTTTGAATTGTATAATGCTTTGGGTAGTATGGCCATTTTAATAATATTGATTCTGCCTATCCAGGAACATGGGAGGTCTTTCCATCTTCTAAGATCTTTTTCAATTTCTTTCTTAAGTGTCTTGTAATTTTCATTGTAGAGGTCTTTCACCACTCTTGTTAGATTGATTCCCAAGTATTTTATTTTTTTGGAGACTACTGCGAATGGAGTAGTTTTTCTGAATTCTCTTTCAGAGGACTCATTGCTGATGTATACAAATGCATTTGATTTATGGATATTTATTTTATATCCTGCAACTTTGCTGAATTCATTTATCAGTTCTAGAAGTTTTCTGGTGGAACTTTTTGGATCCTCTAAGTATAGAATCATGTTGTCTGCAAATAATGATAGTTTGAGTTCTTCTTTTCCTATTCATATCCCTTTAATTTCCTTCATCTGTTTGATTGCTGTGGCTAGAGTTTCAAGGACTATATTGAATAAGAGTGATGAGAGAGGGCATTCCTGTCTTGTTCCCATTTTTAGAGGGAATGCTTCCGATTTTTCTCCATTTAGGATAATGTTGGCCTTGGGCTTAGCATATATTGCTTTAACCATGTTGAGGTATGTTCCTACTATCCCTAGTTTCTCTAGTGTTTTGAACATGAAAGGGTGCTGTATTTTGTCGAATGCTTTCTCTGCATCAATTGATAGAATCATGTGATTCTTATCTTTAAGTCTATTGATGTGATGGATTACGTGTATTGATTTCCGTATGTTGAACCAGCCTTGCATCCCTGGAATGAACCCCACTTGATCATGGTGTACTATTTTTTTAATGTGCTTTTGTATGCAATTTGCCAGAATTTTATTGAGAATTTTTGCATCTATATTCATCAGGGATATTGGTCTGAAATTTTCCTTTTTTGATGTGTCTCTGTTCGGTTTTGGAATCAAGGTAATACTAGCCTCATAGAATGAGTTTGGAAGGGCTCCTTCTCTTTCTATTTCATGGAATAATTTGAGGAGTATTGGAGTTAGTTCTTCTTTGTAGGTCTTGTAGAACTCGGCTGAGAATCCATCTGGTCCACGCTTTTCTTGGTTGGAAGGCTCTTGATGGCCTCTTCTATTTCCCTGCATGTAATTGATCTGTTTAAGTCATAAATGTCCTCCTGGTTCAGTTTGGGTATGTCATACGTGTCTAGGAATTTGTCAGTGTCTTCAAGTATTCTATTTTACTGGAATATAAGTTTTCAAAATAGTTTCTGATTATCTGTATTTCAGCAGGGTCTGTCGTGATGTTTCCTTTTTCATCACAAATTTTGGTAATTTGGGTTTTCTCCCTCCTTCTTTTTGTTAGGTGGCTAAGGGTTTGTCAATTTTGTTTATTTTTTCGAAGAACCAGCTTTTTGTTTTAACAATTTTTTGGATTGTTTCTTGAGTTTCAATTTCATTGATTTCAGCTCTAATTCTAATCATTTCCTATATTCTACTCCCTTTGGTGTTGCTTTGTTCTTCTTTTTCTAGGGCTTTGAGTTGTAGTGTCAACTCATTGATTTGTTTATTTTTAGCTCTTTGAATATATGAGCTTAATGCAATGAACTTTCCTGTTAGCACTGCCTTTATAGTGTCCCAGAGATTTTGGTATGTTGTATCAGAGTTCTCATTTACCTCCAAGAATTTTTTAATCTCTTCCCTGATGTCTTCAGTTACCCATGCATTGTTCAATAGCAAATTATTGAGTCCCCAGGTGTTATAGTGGCTTCTTTTTTTAAAGCTATCATTGATTTCAAGTTTCAGTCCATTATGGTCAGATAGAATGCAGGGTAGTATATCTATTTTTTTGTATTTACTAAGACTTGCTTTGTGGCATAGCATATGATCTATTTTGGAGAAGGAACCATGCACTACTGAGAAAAACGTGTATTTGCTTGTTGAAGGATGGAATATTCTATATATATCTGTTAAGTCTAGATCATTGTTTGTTCTATTAAGTCTCATAAATTTCTTGTTTAGTTTTAGTTTGGAAGATCTGTCCGGTGGTGAGAGAGTTGTTGAAGGATGGAATATTCTATATATATCTGTTAAGTCTAGATCATTGTTTGTTCTATTAAGTCTCATAAATTTCTTGTTTAGTTTTAGTTTGGAAGATCTGTCCAGTGGTGAGAGAGTTGTGTTAAAGTCACCCAATACTATTATGTTGGGATCTATTTGGTTCTTGAATTTGAGAAGGGTTTGTTTGATGAACATGGCTGCCCCATTGTTTGGGGCATAGATATTTAAGATTGTTATGTCTTGTTGATGTATGATTCCCTTAAGCAGTATGAAATGACCTTCTTTATCCTTTTTCACTAATTTTGGTTTGAAATCTACTTTATCTGAGATGAGGATGGAAACTCCTGCTTGTTTACGCAGTCCATGTGAGTGATAAATTTTTTTCCATCCTTTCACCTTCAATCTGTGAGAATCTCTTTCCATGAGATGAGTCTCTTGGCGGCAGCATATTGTTGGGTCTTTTTTTTTTTAATCCAATCTGCCAGTCTGTGTCTCTTAATTGCTGAGTTTAGGCCATTGACATTCAATGTTACTATGGAGACATGGTTTGTACTTCCAGACATTTTGGTTTATTTTTAGTTTTTAACTTGACTTGGTTTCTTTTTTGATTAGCCTTTAGTGTAGCTCCTCCCTCTGCAGGTTTTCATTGTTGTTTATCATTTCCTCCTCGTGGTATACTTTACCAAGAATGTTCTGTAGTGCCGGCTTTTTTGCTATGAATTCTTTTAATTTTTGTTTATCTTGGAAGGTTTTTATTTCATCATCAAATCTAAAACTTAATTTTGCTGGATATAAGATTCTTGGTTGGCATCCACTGTCTTTTAGTGCTTGGTATATGCTTTGCCATGATCTTCTTGCTCTCAGGGTCTGGGGTTGAGAAGTCTGCAGTGATCCTAATTGGCTTCCCCCTGTATGTAATCTTATTCCTTTCTCTTGTGGCTTTTAAGATACTCTCCTTGATCTGGATGTTAGGCATTTTAATTATGATGTGTCTTGGTGTAGGTCTGTTGTGATTTTGAACATTTGGTGTCCTGTATGCATCTTGAATTCGATTATCCAATTCATTCTTCATATTTGGAAAGTTTTCTAATATGATTTCATTGAATAAGTTGTTCTTTTCTTTAGTTTGGAATTCTATGCCTTCCTCTATCCCAAAAATTCTTAAGTTTGGTCTTTTGATGTGATCCCATAGATCTTGGATGTTTTGTTCATGGTTTCTTACCATCTTCACTGTGTGGTCAACTGTATTCTCAAGGTTAAATATTTTATCTTCATTGTCTGAGGTTCTGTCTTCCAAATGGTCTAATCTGTTGGTGATGCGCTCCATTGAGTTTTTGATTAGGTTTATTGTTTCTTTTATTTCAAGGATTTCTGCCTGGTTCCTTTTTAGAATCTCTATCTCCTTATTAAAGTGACCTTTTACTTCCTGTATTTGCCTATGCATCTCTTTATTGAAGTGATCTTTTACTTCCTGTATTTGCCTGGGTATCTCTTTATTGAAATGCTCTTTTGCTGACTGGGCTTGCTCTCTGATATCATTCTTTAAGTCACAGAACATTTTTAATTATGTACATCCTGAATTCATGTTCTGTCATTACTTCTGCTGGACTGACCATGGATTCTAATATTGAAGAATCTTGGTTTGTTTGAGTCATTTTCTTCCCTTGTTTTTTCATGATGTTTGTGTGTCTCTCCTTCTAGCTCTGTTGATCCAAGTTGTTACAGTTTTTACTCCTATATATGTATAGTTTCCCTGCAGGGTTTCAATACCACTCTTTTAAAGGGGGGATCAATATTGGTTGATCACAGTACAAGCAATATATAGTTTCAAACCAAGTAGCTCCTAACAGCTCCCAAGTACATTTACAGATTAGTCATGATATACACCAATTATGAGTTCTTTTACAATCTACTATGTAGCCAATAAGTTTGCACAAGGGTCTATAGGTCCTATTGGGACAGTGGAGGGTGGGGTGTAGGATGGAGTATTGGGGTAGTAGGAAATGAGGATATGGTTATTAGATCTTAGAAAGCATGAAAAAGGAGTCCAAGAGAAGTTGGCTATTACTAGAAAGAGCAACAGAGAGTTGGGGAAGACCAGTAGGGAGGAAGAAACGAAGGGTACAGTGGGGAGAGATGATAGCAAGAAAAATAAAACATATGTAAGTGTGAGATACAGGACTATCTAGTACCACTCCAGTATTCGGTTCAGAAATCCCAATCTACTATATCCCACTGTAAAGCAAGTATTTGGTTTCACAACTGTTGGGGATTAGAGGGTAGGAAAAGAGTGAGAGAGAAAAGAGGGAAGGAAAAAGAAAGAAAGGAAAGAGCAGAGAAATAAAACAAAAAGATTAAACAATAGAAATATTAGGAGAAAAAGATAAAGGATAAAATAAAAAGTAAGAATAGAATAAAGTAAAGGAAAAAAACAATTGAAAAGAAAAAATAAAAAATTTTAAAAAAGAGTCTCAATGTGAATAAACAGGTATGGTTCCTTTCACCTCCAGTAGGTGGCGTTGTTGGTTGCTTGCTGGACTTTCTCCGCTGGTGTCTTGGGTGTGGGTTTCACAACTGGGTAAAACTCTGGGCTACTGGCAAAGCCGTTCGCCACAGTTTGTATCGAATTGCTGTCCAATGCCCCCCTTAGACTGGGCTCTCCAGAGGCTCCCGGTAGCAGTCCCTGATCTCCTGTTGTCTGGACCCCCGTGGAAGTTCCTTTGATTAGATCTGGGTCCTCAGTAACTCTGGGGCGGAACTAGGGCGGACCCAGGTTTCCTTTGGGCTGAGCTGTCTCCGCTGGCGTCCGTGGAGCGTCTCCTACCCTGAATTTGCGTTCCCCAGTGGTTGGTGGCTGGGGCCGTGGGTCCACGAGAGCCACTGCTGTGGACCCTGTGTGGTTAGGTGGGCGCTGGAGCCAGGTATCTCATGTAGAATCTGTCCCCACCCAAGGCGAGCCCTGAGCTGGGACTCCGAGCCGCCTGCAGCTGCCTTCCGCCACCGCTGCTAGAGTCATGCTGTGGCAGTGTCTGTTGTCTGGTGGCTCTGCTTACACGCGCAAGTCAAGTTCCCTGTGAGGGTAGCTGTAGGGTGGTGCCTAAAAGCTGGCTGGGAGATGGTATTACCAGAATTTTCAATCTTGGGTTTAGGCGAGACTGACCGCTGCGTCCATCTAAGCCGCCATCTTGCCCCTTCTCGTCACATCTCTTTCAAGTCTATGGAAAAGTCTGAGATGAAATGAATAGGTGTTAGTTCTTTAAAATTCAGCAGTGAAGCCTGGGCTTTTCTTGTTAGGTGGGTTTTTGTTACTAATTCAATGACATTATTTGTTCTTGGTTCAGTCAGGTTTTTTACATCCTCTTGGTCTAATTTTGGTACATCATATGTGTTGAGAAGTTTGTCCATTTCTTCTAGATTTTCTAGTTGTTAGCCTGTCATTTCTTCAAAATAATCCCTAATAATCCTTGGAGTTCTGTAGTATCCATTGTAATGTTTTCTTCTTTTTTCATCTCTAATTTTTTTTATCTGGGTCTATTTCATTTATTTCTGCTCTGATCTTTATTATTTCCTTACTTTTACTAATTTTAGGTATTATTTTTCTTGTTATTTGAAGACCTTGAGAGACATCAATAGGTTATTTATTTTAAGTCTATTTTTTAAATGTAGGCTATAAACTTTGCTTTTAGTACTGTTTTGCTGTATCCCACAGGTTTTGGTATGTTTTGTTTTCATTTTCATTTGTTTAAGGAATTTGTAAACTTCCCTTCTGACTTCCTCAGTGATTCACTGTGTGTTCAAAAGTGTGTTGATCAGTCTCCATCTGTTTGTGTAATTAATGTAGCTTTTCTTTCTGTTTATTTCTAGTTGTATTCCCATGTGATGAGAAAAGATACAGGATATGGTTTCAATTTTTTTAAATTTGTTAAGACTGTTTTATGAACTTATATAGGGTCTATTTTAGAAAAAGCTTCATGTCCTGATGAGAAGAATGTTGAGTTTATATCCAACTGAGTATGATAGTATAAGTTTGGGCACAGTGTGTACCATGTCAGTGAGAGTGGGAGACAGACCCACTGTCTCTGCAGATCATGCAAGAATGAGGACACTGTAGCAGTTTAGGCAGGTGTGGTGTAGGTAGCAGAGGGTGAAATATGCAGCCTGTATGGTTACTTCTACAATGGGATCAGTAGTTCCTATCAGGTGAGGAGAGTTTCCTCAGAAACTGACATTGGCTGTTAATTGAATAGCTCTCTGGTATTGGCTGTTCCAGTAGTGGTGAGGAACCCAAAGCACCTGTCCTCTAATTAGACACAGCTCCAGGTCCAGGTCCAGGTGCTTCACAAGGAAAGGCAAGGGCAGGAATCATAGCACCCTCCCTTTGTGGCACTCACATCCAGTCTCATCGGCAGTACATCATCAGACGAGTGCAGGAGATGCCACCTATATGCAGATGCAGGAATAATTACTAATTCCCTTGCTATTACCATGAGCATGTCCACCCAGCAGCAGGACCTCAGTCCCCACTCCACACACCCAAGTATGCATGCCTGTGGGCAGGGACTTTTCCCCCACTCCCATTCTTCAGTTGTAGTGACCACCAGAGCTCAGAGGGAATGGATTGCAGCTAGAGCTGGGTAAAATTCCTCTTGACTAAGGTATTGGCAGGAGTGAGGGAAAGTGGAACACAGCCATCACTAGACGAAGTTTCTTCCAGACCTTCTTAGACTGTGCCTCAGGGAGGCTGTAGCCAGGGCCACAGTAGTGATGCTCTTATCTGCCCCAGCACACCTTGTGGGCATCTTGTTGGCAACAGGCACCCAAGCACAGTGCCATAAGAAGGATTGAGAGCAGGCAACCGACCTCAGTCCTGGCACCTTTGGAAACCACATGCAACTGACCACACCCCCAGTCTCAGAGGGCAGGCTTCCTGATCCCCCAGTTCTAGAGGATAGCACCTCCATTCCCATTCTGTACTGTGTAGCATTCTTAGTGATTTATGTCAGTCACACTACTGAGGCTCATGAGGCAGCAGCCACCTGTCAAGCCAAAGCAGGAAAGTGTGCCTGAGGTCCTGGAGGGAGGAATATGCAGTGGTTTCTGACCCCTAAAGCAGTCCAAATTCAGACAGTAGGTCCCCCACTTACAGTGGCTTTGGGCCGCAGCACTGGGGTTTACTAGGAGATAAGTGAATTCCTTTGACAATGCCAGACTACTGTGCAGATTTCAGGCCTCTTATCTATTTAGGCTGTAAGCCAGTAAGGGATGCAGCACTTTCCAACAGGTAGGATTGCCAGTATCTGTACTGATCCAGTTTGCTGAGACTGTCTTTAACCTTTCCCTGCAGAGAGAATTCCCCTCCCTAGGCTGTGAAGCCCATGTGACTAGAGATGGATATTTTGTTTCTCTTACTCTAATGCTGTTCCTGGTCTCTGTATTTCACAAGCCTTCTGTTTGTCTAGTGTAGAGTTCCAGTGTTCTCTTACAGTCACTCACTTCAGTGTTCCTACACACCTATTACTTTGGTTCTTTGTGGAGAAGCAGGTGCCTCTCTGTGGCCATCTTGCCTCTCAGCATTTAACAGATATCTTCCTGTCTATCCACTTATTTCTTGTAAAGTATCTCTTTGTGTTAAAAGTTAAGTGGAGGAAAACTGGCTAATTGAATGTTCCAGGTAATTGTTTCTGGTTCATCTAAGTGTTATTGTTTCTATAAAGTGTTTTCTCTCAAATTGTGATTGTGACCTATGCTGGCAGCTCAGAATGTAGTGGAATGTGCCACGGTTACTTCTGTGCTACAGAAATGCTATGTGTAGCTCAGTTTCCTAGAGACTTGAAGCAACAGGGACCTGCAGAGAAGGAGCTAACATTAGGTGTGTCTGAGCAGGATTCTGTGCCTGCCTTCCTTCTATGGGGAAGGGGCCACCACAAAAACTTTCCAAGATCCCTCTACCCTTCTGGGTCTACAACAAGTTCGACCAAATTCACCTCTTATTTGTTGTTGTGGAACCTACAGGAATAAAATGTAACATTGTCCCTCCCCTCTTACCTGCCCCCCCCCAAGGAGCTCTCCCTCTCACCAAACAGTCAAAAAATCCTTGAAACAAGACAGCACCAATCCGAATGATAAGTGATTTTGAGATTAGAGAAGGAAACAATGACTAGAGTAGTCGGGGCTCCTTGGAAGAAGGTAGTCTTGAGATACTCTTGAGAAACCACTGAGTTTGGGATGGGCAGAGGGAAGGGCAATTCAAAATGACTATAGAATATTGTGACAAATTATATTGAACCTAAGTAGTGAATGATATGGCCATAGGATTCCTACAGAAAAGCAAAGGGAAGAAAAGTGCAAGAACTTGGAATGCTTAGAAGAGGCCAGTATCTGGGAAATGAGAGCAATGAGGAGTCAAGGATTATATTAACGTGACCAAGAAGAACCTTAGGGGTGGTGGGAAACATTTTTGGAAAGGATTTTCAATTGTAGCTACCCATTAGAATCACCTTACAAAATTTGAAATAGACCCATAAAGCTCCCTCCCCAGACCAATTAAACAAGAATGTGGGGTAGGAGCTGCAGGCAGAAGAATGCATCTCTTGTTGCTAACATACCCCAGGTCAATATAATGAGTGGACACAGTTGAGAACCATGGGACATCGGTAGATTAGATGAATATTATAATAACTCTGGCAATGCAGGAACAGAGTATTAAGGTGCTAGAAACAACAGAAGTGAGATTCAATAGAATTTGCAATAGCAAGAGCCTGAAAAAAGTAAGACTTAGTGACTGGTGATATAAAGGAAATAAAAGTACTCAAAAAATATCCCCAGGTTAGATCCTGAATATTTCAGAAAATGGCAGAACCATTGGTAGCGGGGAGGGAGGTGGAAGGAAAATTAAAAAATGATACTTTTCAATAGCTTAAAGGTCTATAAGAAATACTAGCTTCTCTGAATATAACTTTTTCTCAACTATATGATGCTTTAGTTCTTTTTTAAATGCTAAAATTGAGAATAGTATGGGTGATCTAATTTAGGAATATGAAAAAAACATGGTATTGTCAGATGTGTATAGACATTCATGTAGTTCACTACAAGCAACTGCATCAGTCTCATATGTAAGCAGCATGGGAAACAAAAGTCAGATGGGATCCCCAGGAGACAGGGAGGCTGGCAAAGGAGAATAAGAATAGGAGTTCCCTACTTGCCTGTTCCAGGATCTGTGTCACCCCTCTGACACCTGGGACAGGTCAGCAGTAATTCAGAGAGTAATTCCCCTCATGCTTCAACTTTAATGCATGTACCCAATCATTTTACTAGGACCACTTGGAGTTGCTTTCATACACTTAGTTTTTCTATTCTTTTTTTAAAATTTATTTTAATGCATTTTAAGTGATATATCAAAACATAAAAATTGTATATATAAATAGGATACTGTGTAATATTTTGACATATGTATTATATAATCATATCTGGTTAGACATATCTCCAACATTTATCATTTTATAGTGAAAACTTTGACAATCTTTCTAGCATTTTGCAGGAAGTATAGTACAGTACATTATTAGTATCTCTGTGGTATCTGTGGTTAACATATGGTGCAGTAGCACACCATAACCTCTCACTCCTATTAAACTGTACTCATTGATCCACCTCTCCCCATTCTTTGCCTCACCCCCAGCCTTTGGTAACCACCATTCTACTCTCAGCTTCTATAAGATCAATAGTTTTTAGGTTTTGCGTGAGTGAAATCATGCAATTCTGTCTTTCTGGCTTATTTCATATAACATAATGACCTCCATTTCCATCTTATCACAAGTGACAGATTTCAAATGTACGACCTTTACTTCATCACTCATCATATGATAGGCCTTTAGTTTGTTTCTGTTTCTTGGCTACTGTGAGCAGTGCTGGAGCGAACATAGGAGTGCAGCTGTCTCTTTGACATTCTGATTTCATTTTCTTTGGATGTACACCAGTAGTAGGAGTGCTGAATCATGTGGTAGTTCTATTTTTAATTTTTTTGAGGAACCTCTGTACAGTTTTCCATTACGACTGTACTAATTTACATTCCCACCAAGAGTGTGCAAGGGTTCTCTTATACTACATCCTCTCCAGCACTTGTTATCTCTAGGTTTTGTGATAATATCCATTTTTCCTAGGGTGAGGTGATACATCATTATGGTTTTGATTTGCATTCCTCTGATGATTAGTGATGTTGAGCATATTTTCATGTATCTGTTGCCCGTTGTGTATCTTTTTTTGACAAATGTCTATTCAGATCTATTGCCCATTTTTTAATCAGGTAATTTGTTGGTTGGGTGAGTATTTGTTTTTGTTTTGTTTTGTATTGGTGTTGTTTTGCTATTATTCCTAGAGTTTCTTATGTATTCTTGATATAAACCCCTTGTGAGATGTATTGTTTAAAAATATTTTCTCCCATTCTTCACTCTGTTCATTGTTCTTCTGGCTGTGCAGAAGCTTTTGAGTTTAATGTAATCTCATTTGTCTATTTCTCATTTCCTGTGTTTTGGGAGTGTTGTCCCCAAACACTCCTTGCCCATCCCGATGTCCTGAAGCATTCCCCTGTTTTCTTATAGTAATTTCATAGGCTTAGGTCTTATATTTAAGCCTTGAAGTTCATTTTTAGTTGATGTTTGTAACAGGTGAGAAAAAGGCATTTAGTTTCATTCTTCTACATGTGAATATTCAGTTTTCCCAGCACTGTTTATTAAGTCTGTCCTTTTTCTAATGTGTGTTCAGAGCACCTTTGTTGAAAATCAGTTGGCTGTAGATGTGTGCCTTACTTCTAGGCTCTCTGTTGTTCTATTTGTCTGTAAGTCTGTTTTTATGTCAATACCCTACTACTTTTACTACAGCTTTGTAGTATGTTTTTAAGTTAGCTATTCTAATACCTTTTTCTTTGTTCTTTTTGCTCAAGATGGTTTTGACTAATCAAGGTTTTTTGTGGTTCCTACAAATTTTAGAATTATTTTTTTCTAGTTTTTTCTATTTTTTTCTATGTTCTGTGAGGAACATCATAGGTATTTTGATAGAGATTGCATTGAATCTGTAGATCACGTTGGTTAAGATGGACATTTTAACAATATTGATTCTTATAATCCATGAACACTTTTTTTGTGTCCTCTTCTAATTTCTTTCATTGATGTTTCATAATTTTCATTGTAGAGGTCTTTTACCTCTTTTGTTAAATTTATTCCTAGGTATATTTTTTTGTAGCCATTGTAAATGGGATTGCCTCCTTGAGTTCTATTTTAGATAATTTGCTGTATATTGATTTTGTATCCTGCAACTTTACTGAATTTACTTCTAAAGGTTTTTGGTGGCATCTTGGGGATTTTATACATATAATATCATGGTATCAGCAAACAGTAATAATTAGACTTCTTTTCCAATCAGGATGGCCTTTATTTCTTCTCTTGCCTGATTGCTCTGGCAGGGACTTCCAGTTTTATACCTTCCCATGTTTTCATCTTAATCATTAATGTCATTTTCTTTCAGTTTGAAGAACAAGTCTGGTGGTGATAGATTCCTTTGGCTTTTGTTTGTCTAGGAATATCTTATCTGTTCTTTTCTGAAGGATAACCTTGTTGGGTGCAGTATTCTCAGTTGACAGTTTTTCCTACACTACTATGAAAATATCATACTATTGGTGTCCTGACCTGTAAAGTTGCTGCTGAGAAGTAAGTTATCAGATGAATTGGGACACCTCTGTGTTATTCTTTTTTCCTTTTCTTGATAGTCTTTGACCTTTGAAAGCTTGATTTTAAGATGTCTTGGGTACACCTGTTGAGGTCAATTTGGTATCCTTAGATCTTCCTATATCCAGATAATTTGTATTCTTCTTTAGGTTTGATTTCTTTGAGTAAGTTTTCTACCCCTTTGGCATTCTCAAGTCCCTCTTGAACCCAATAACCTGAGTTTGCTCTTTTAATGCTATCCCTAAGTTTCTATAGACTTCTCATTCTTCTTTCCCCTCTGGGTATTTTCAAATAGCCTGTCTTTAGGTGCACTAATTCTTTTTTATGTTTGATCTATCCTGCCACTGATCTATCATATTCTTAATTTTGCTGAGTGTATTTTTCAGCTCAAGAATTTGATTTTTTTTTTAATTTTTTTTAGTTGTTGATGAACACAATGTCTTTATTTTATTGCTTTGTATGTGGTGCTGAGGATCGAACCCAGGGCCTCACGCATGCAAGGCAAGCGCTCTACCGCTGAGCTACAATCCCAGCCCCAAGAATTTGATTTTTTAATTGCTTCCATCCCTTTAAGTTTCTCTGTTGCATCATTAAAATGTTTCTCTGTATTTTCTACAAGCTCATTGAGTTTTCTCAAATTATCTGAATTTTTTCCCATTATTACTATTTGATTAGTTTCTGGCACCTTATTAGGTCATTGCTTCTTGAAATCTCTTTATGCTTATTGGCTTGTAACCTCATTTAGGTATTGAAGGGTTCAATATTTATTCTAGTCATCCTGATCTGGCTTTGTTCCTAAGCTATCTTTCCAGAAATTCTAATTGGGCTGTTTAATCCATAGTCATTTCCTCTATTTCATCACTGGATGATACCCAGGTCCAGATTTGACTCCAGTTAGCTATTGGTTTGTTGTCACTATTTCAGAACTAGAGGGAAATTCAGGACTAGGTTCGTCACAAACATACTATTGGTGTTCTATTCGGAAAGAATCAGTATTCTTCTACTAGAAGAATAAGCCGTGGACTTGGGTAGGCCTAGATGCCTCATCCACAGGTACTAGCCTCTAGTCAGATACTGTAGGACCCTGCCCAACTCCAGGCAGAGTCACCATTAATGGACTATCCCCAGACTGTGTCAAGCCTATGGCCACCAATGCCACCAAGCCATCAAACCCATAGCCCACCAAGACCAGCACAGCACTAGGGTAGGGCCAAGGGTTACTATGGGTTGCCTAGTGCTGAGACAGACGCATGACTCAAGACTACTACAGCCAGCCATGGGTGAGGCTGGCTGGAATGGAAGTCCAATAGACTGGTACCCCATGTCTTCCCCTGGCATTGTTCCAGAGCATCCATCCACAGATAGACCTGGGAATGGGGACCATTAGGATCTTTCCAGTGTTGTTTCATCAACCCAGCATTGAGTGCTAAGGTAAAGTCTGGTGCTTACTACCCTGTCCTTCCCCAGGGAATGGGGTCTTGCAACATGCTGTGCTGTGCTGCCTGAGATTGGGTAGTGAAGGCAGTTCCCTAGCTCCCTAGCTAATGCTTAGCTGGGTCACACCTGAATCTCACTGCCACAGGGGTATACCAAGGTCCATGCCACAAGTCTCTGCCCAGGGCCAGGATCATTGTAGAGCCCTATTTGTGAGCATTTGCATAGGGATGGGTAGTAGAGACAGTCCCTAGCATAAGGAGTCAAGCCCAATTCTCACAGCTACAGGGACCTACTCAACCTAGGGAGGATGACAGGTATGCCCCAGGCCCACTCCAAAGCTAGAATGGCTGGGGCCAAAACCCCAGTCTATCCCACCAGTGCACAGGTTTCTGCCTGATGCTAGGCAGGTCTGTAGCCCCTGTCTTTGAGCTCTGGCCTGAGTAAGAGCCTCCAGTTTCTGCTTGGTGCAGGGGTTCACTGCAGCAGGCCTGGCACTGGGCTTTACGGCAATCCCCTCTGCTAGCTTTCATTCCCTTCTCCCCAGCAAGCTAAGTCTTACTCCCTACTCTGCACCTGAGGTTGGAGTAGTGCTGGAGGCAATCAGTTGCCTGCCTAATGTAGTTCCAGAGGCTGAGCCCTTGGGTATTGGCCTTGCAGTTGGGGGGCTTGGCCCAGCACTGGATTTCACTGTGGCAGGCCCGGCACTAGGTCTCAAGTCTAAGGCCTAGACTTAACTCTTTCTCCCCCCAACCCCTCCACCAAGCAGGGGCACCTCTCTCCACACTGAGCTGGTTGGGGATGGGCTAACATAGGCAACTCTTACCTTTCTGCCTTCTTCAGCATGTATTTTTGTTTTGTTATACTAAAAGCAGGCACTGTGGTCTCTCATCTAATTTCCTTAGCTCTTGTGGAGGTTATTTGGTACATGAATAGCTGTTCAACTTGGCATGTCTGTGGGGAGCCAATCACCCAAGCATCTTACTCTCTGCCTCCTACACTGGGTTTTTCTGGTGAAAGATCATCTCATGTTAATATAATACCTTCAAAACATGATCTAAGTTTGTCATATACTATGTTTCTCAGTAGCATAGAGAAAGCAAATGGCAGAAATTATTAATGTCTCTTTTTGTATTCAAAATGTTCTTTTCTCATGTAAAATGGAGGAAGAACAGTTACAAAAATAAGTGAAATACATGTGTTCAGTTGACTTTTTCCTATTATAGCCATCAATAGCTTATTAAATGATCAATACCGTTAGCATGTTTCCAAAGTGAATTATCAGGTAACACCTAGGCCAAAAAAAAGAAAAAGAAAAGATCTTACTGCTTATTCAGCATCTAAGTGAAATTCTGATTACTTCTCAGTGGTCAAATACAGTGAAACAATGTGCTAGTGTTCCTGCACTCATAGCTGCACACCTGCATTCGTTGCAGCATTATTTACAATAGCCAAGGGAAGCAGCTCCAATGCCCATCAGTAAATGAACAGGTTTAGAAAATGTGGCACATCATACCATTGAACATTATCTAGCCATAAGGAGATTCTGTCCTATGCTACAGCCTTGTTGAACCTTGAGGACATTGTGCTAAATGAAATGAGCTAATCACAAAAAGACAAATCTTGCATGATTCCACTTACATGAAGCATCTAAAGTCATTACACTCTGAGAAAGTATAATGTGGTTGCCAGGGGCTGGGAGTAAGTAAGAAAGAGGAGTTGTTCAATGGATTAGAGTTTCAGTTTTACAAGATGAAAAAGTCGTAGAGATCTGCTGCACAGAACACTACTGTACCACATGCTTACAAAGGGGTAAGATGGTCAGATTTGTCACGTCCCTTTTATCACACACACAGAAGCACTGCTACAGTGGCTCTGAGAAGTTAGCAGAGGTTAATGCACAGATGATTTCCTATCTTGCAAGCTTTATTTTGAAAATTGTACTGATGTTTGGCAGCCCTTTGGATAACCAGATGAGAGATAATGTTCTTAAAGGAGCCATTGGTAGGACAAAAGGTAGATAATGTAGGATTGGGGTCATTATTATTTTACTCTGGTTCCCAGGTTTTTCGTGGAGCTTCTGTTTCTGTTGCTGTTTTGGTTCTTGCTTTTGATTGGTTTTAAAATAAGGACTCTGTCAGGAGCAGCAAAGAAGTAGGACCACTTAGAGAGAGGTCGCAGAATCTGAGGTTCCAGTGGTTTGCTTCTTCTTTTTTCTTTTTTATAATTTATTTAAATGCATTTCAAGTCATAGTACATATGTATAGCTCAATTTTTCCGGTTTGCTTATTCTTGTTCCTTTATACCCACCTCTTCTCACAAAGACTTCTTTGAGGCAGCAGCTCAGGTTCAGTGGGAAGAGGAGTATCAATTGCCTTTCCAGTGCTCTAAATGGGAGCCTGCAAAATAGACACACACTAACAGAACACAGTCCTGATTCCCACTGAGAAGCTCACAGACAAGGGAAAAGCGTTCCCATCTGTCTTCATTGGGAGCCTTGGTGGCCAACCTGGAAGCCTTCACCACAGGGGCAGGAATGTGAATGTAAACACATTACCAGGTTATTTAGTAGTGCAACGTGTGTTGTACAGATGAAGGCATTCTTACTGCCTATCTATCCTGTAAACGAGGGGCTTAAAAATAATTGTGGCATAAGAACACAGTACATACACAACCCCAAATGAAAGAGAACTCCAGTTCAATTAGGTGAGTGGGCTGGGAGTGTTTTAAAGAAAGAATTTCCACCTCTCCAGTCTTCAGCATGCTGGTATAAAAATGAAATCCCTTTATCTATAGCATCTGTTGCTTATCGTTATACTAAACTGCTCCACTTTTTTATATGACACATAAAGTTACTTCATTCTAAGAACTTCCGTATGTAACTGGTAGCACGAGTTTTCTCCACTTACAAAGAGCAGGTAAGAAATAAACTCAGTTCCTCCAAATAAGTGGTGGTGGCTGTAGCTGATTCTAAGGCAGATCTCATGGGAGTGGGAGCATGCTTGAAAAAAATCAAAAAGCTGGAACTAAGCCTTCAGTATCTCACAGCAAGCTACAAGTCTAGCTTGGACTGCAGAACAGAGTGTGGCACAACCCCCTCAGTTGTCCCCACCTCTCTAGCCCAGCAAAGGGTAAACAGTTTTCAGCTGAAGTGCCTTCTCAGCCTTTCATCATCTTTCTCCACCGTTTGGTCTTTTCTCAGTACACCCACCTCAGAAAACAGGCACTTGGAAACAAGGAAAGACAGCCACAAACTTCTGCCAGAGACTTCAGAGGAGAAAATACAAGGATGTATTTCTGTTTTCTTGAATTCCTGGTTGATAGACTACTCTGGAGAGAAAGCATTTAGAGACCTTGCCCTCACTCTTTGACCTCCAAAGATCCCCATGGCAGGAACATAGTGGTCCTCACCTACTTGGAGCCAGTCAGACTAGAGCAGGGAGCAAGTGACAGAGAAGGTCCCTGCACATACCCAGTTGCTTGCATCCTTCCACGGAGGATGCCACAATCCTGGCACACCTTCTGTTAAGAGTCTTTTCACCCACTGTTCTGATGGAGCTATTTGAAAAGCTAACATTCTGGATCTTTCTCTCCTCTCTCCTACTCCTCCTCTTTCTCCATTAAAAATAAAAGAAAAACTAACATTCTGAAACTCCTAGGACAGAAATTTAAAAGACATATTTTACATATAAATTTTGAAAATGTTCCTCTGTCATTCTGCAGTTGTATTAGTTTTCAAATGATGTCATAATGGGCTTTTAAAATAACTTTTAAAATGCTATAT
Organism: Geosciurus inauris; assembly: GCA_004024805.1. Classification (NCBI taxonomy): domain Eukaryota; kingdom Metazoa; phylum Chordata; class Mammalia; order Rodentia; family Sciuridae; genus Geosciurus; species Geosciurus inauris. The sequence goes on along the minus strand of PVHX01008156.1, from coordinate 27,512 downwards.
ATTAATCACAGAATATCGCAAAAAATAGAAATAATCAAAAGGAATTTTTCTCTTTCTACAATATAACCATTTTGTTTTGAAGCCCATTTTTTCCTTTGACAATATGTTTAGACTTCTTTTCCATGAAATTAAATATCTTTCTACATGTCATTTTTAATGACAACTTCACATTTTGTTGTATGCATTTATCATGTAGCCAATCTTCTATCAAACTATTTTTAATTTTTCTAATGTCACTATATAAAAAATTCAACCAAATGTATCCTTGTGGCTATACTTTTCCACATATTTTTTATTCATTCCTTAATAACTTTGGAAGGCAAAACAGGTTAGAGATCATGTACATTCTCACATGAGTTCCTCTGGGAACTCTGGCAGAGGCTGTGTGATCTAATAAAAAGGGCCCAAAACTGAGAGTAAGCATTGGGCCAAAATGTCAGGCTTCCCCACACACCAAGCAGAGCAGCTTAGCCACGTCCTCCCTTCTGGGAGGCTCCCAAGCCTCACTTACAGCATGTGAGATGGATACCCAACAGGTTTGCCCTCCAGTTCTAACCCAAGAGGGCTGTCTTTAAAGCTGGGAAAGACAAAGGGGAATAACAACTATGTCATATTTATGTATATGTAAGGTTTCCTTTATTTTTATTGTCCCTGCCATTTTCTTGAGTTTGTTTTTAAACAGCACTAACAATATTTCTCAGACAGAGGGCTATGTACAATCTCCTAACACACTTCTTTGACAGTTTAAAAAAATCATGGGCCTTCTCCAGTAGCCTGCATCTGTGTGTTTTATTTCTTTGGGGAAGAGCAATTAGTCAAAAGGAAACCCAAGCCCATGACACTTCTGACATTACTATGGCTTTCTTCTGAAGTGTTATGGGCCATAAGAGCTTTCCAGACACTTCTCTGAGAATAAATGCCAGGCAGGCTTCATTTGCCAATGGCAGAACTGACCTATGGCACACTTAACAGTGACTTATCTGCAGAATCAAAGCAGGCTGATGTTCAGGTGCAGATTCACCTTTGCCAGGAGACTGCTGGCTTCTGATTCATAGAAATTGCTGGGAAAAGCAGAGTTTTGTGGTCTGTTCCTGTTAACTTGATATGAAAGTGCTCCAATTTGGGAATGCGGAAGAAACCATGTTAACTAGCTATCACCCTAGTAACGATGCCTTAGCCTGTAAACTTGTGCTGTTGCGTTAAGGCCTTATTTTCAGGCAGAGTGAGAACTGGATAAGGCAGGCCTCTGAGAATCCTTTAAATCAGATGAAAACAGATCAGACCCATGGGAGTATGATCTCCTCCTCATAGCTAAGAAATGAACAACACAACAGAAATTTCTAACCACCCTCACCTGTAAACCTGAAGAAGAATGAACATTCAAACTGCTTCTTTCTAATCCGTCAACAATATTCCTAGCTGCACTGCATTTGCCTTTGGGAATTCTCCACTGTCATTTGGTTGCTATCTAGAGCAGACATCCCCCAGCAGACGTCCCCCAGCTGTGCCTTGTCTCTCCAAAGCACCTTGACTGAGCTGAGGGTATGCATTCACATTCAACCTGCATTCAAACAGCTGTCCTCTCTGTTTAGTAATATTGACTTAATTTGAAGATCCTATGGTATGGACAAAAGAGACTACTTAAATGAATCACACTACCGATTGGTAACATTAGTCTAAAACCATCAGGCAATTTAAATGAGAGCCCTAAGGTTCTGATAGGTTTATAGCTAAAGGTCAAAACTATTTGAGGGCAAAACTGAAGATGAAAATGTGTTATACAAACACAGCTGTGGCACTTAATAAATAGGTAACAGCTAGCAAAGTAAGTTGAGGAAATGTTCTTTAGCTGGGAAAAATAGAAGATTTGGATATCTTCTGCCTGATGAATCTCCTCTGTTCTGAAAGATTTATGGACCCTTTATATAAGTATCATACAGCTTTCATTATCAGACCCAATGTATAAAATGGTATTTGAAAAGAGAAATAGTGACATACTTCATAGGCCAGGGGACCATAAGATCATAGAGTGAGCATTCTCATTGCCAAGAGCACAAATGTGTGGAAAATTACAGATATAAATTCTAAAGTACATCAGTGTTCAATGAGATCCGAATACTTGGAGTTCTCATCTTCCCTTTCTGAACTAAATAGGAAAATACTGAGACCCCCTTGTAATGTCTTAAAAGAAGCATTGTGTTGAGGCTTTTGCTCTGCCGGGTGTATTGTTATAGGACATCGTCTGGCATACTGGCAAGCCATATGCTTGGATCTGATGGGTTTTGTTTATTAAGTTCAAATAGATCCTCCCCCACCCCCATCCACTACTGGCGGTGGAGAAAGGTTAAAGTTTGTCATGCACTTTACCACAACCACTGAAACATCATGGAATTGCAATCTGTCTGCATCCGTTTGTTATAGGCGAGCAGATTACAGGAGGAAGTACAGAGCCCTCGGCCATGATTTACCGTGAAAGAACAGCTCAGAGAGGAATTCGGTCAAGGTGAGCAGCTGAGCAGTGCAGCTGAAGTTAGCCGGGACATGAGCACTAAGTGAAATATCTAGAAAGAAAAAGCTTCAGCTGTGGGCCTCAGCCCGCCACACTCTGAGGAAAGGAAGAATTAAGCTCCTCTCACCCCTCATCTGTGCACTTGGCTTTCAGTTTACAAGGACCATTTCCAGAGGAAGCACTGTATTGATCAGACTAGTAATGTGGTAGTTACTATGAGACTCCTTCTCTTTTTTATCATGTCCTGTCCTTTAAAGGCAGCACAGAAGTCTGAAGGTGAGAGGAAAGAATACATTGAAATTAAATTTGAAGTCTTTTTTTTAATTCCCTAGCTTTCTTATGAATATAAGGAATATTGGAGATTCCCCAGAATGCCTTAAAGCCAAGAACAGAAATCAATACAACTATTTATGTTTCTGTTTCATCCATAAGCGAATGGACACCCTGGGACAAACCATTCATTGTACCCAAAAACAATAGGAAGTAAATATCCAGTTTACATAAATATGAAGGTAGAAAGGAAAAATATTACAAGAAGAAAAAAACTGGAGGAAATTAAGTTTTTAATAGTCTTTTTTCCCTCCTGGGTAGTGAAAAATACTATAATATACTTTTACGTATTATGTAATTTATTAATATAACTATATATTAATATATATTATTTCATATAGTATAAGTATACTAATACAGGTCTCTAATAAACCACTTTAGTAAAAAGAAAATATGTTTTTAATGAAAATTGAGAATAAGGAAGAAGGAAAGAGAGTGACTCCAACTGACACGTCTCATCCTGATCCTCATAGTAGAGACGGGCATGTGTGAGAACACTGAGTACATGCACTGGGACCTTTATCCCTGCAGAAGACACTTAGTGAGGACATTATAATATCACTTTGGTTACCTGTTTCATTGCACCTGGGTGAAGCTCTCTCTTGAAGCAATTCATTTCTCTAGTGAACAGCATTTGGGTACAAGGCACACACCTTGGCAGAGTGAGAAGAAAGATGAGCAAGCCACAGCTGTGACCTAATAGAAAAGGACAAGTCAATCCTATTGATAAGTAGATATCAGCAACTTGTGTTCAGAAGGCACGTGCAAATTGCGTCCCAGTGCAAGCTTACCAGGGAAGATTTCGGGAATGTGGAGCATTGGAGTGTGAACAACAGGCAGAGAGTTAGGAGGCAGAGAGGGGATGCAGCAATCCAGTCAAGTGAGGGTTAAGGCAAGAGAAATAATTTGACTTGAAGGTGAGATGTCTGCCAGAAAAACAGTGGGAGGGATACAGTGGGGCTCAGGGCATGTCATCCAGGCAGGGGTTGGGGGCAATTTGAGCAACCAGATGAGATAGGAGCATCTGGGCATGGAGGCAGCCATGACAGCATCACAACCACTGTATGGCTGCAGAGGAGCGGAAACAAGGGCCTCCACTGGGGTGGGGGTGGAAAGTCAGGCAGAGACACAAGGTACTGCCAGTTACCGGTTAAGGGAAAATGCAGGGAACAAACCTTCAGGGTTAGCCCCTGAGTGAGTGACTGAGATGGAGGAAAGAGATGGAGGAGTCAAGATGGTAGCAGGCATGGGGCAAATGACAAGGTCATCACCAGAATATCCAAGAAGATGCAGCAGCCCTCAGAAGGCAACATGCTGCTCTGCAGAATCTAGGCTGGTACAATGATATGCTCACCAGGGTTCAGTCCTGTTCATTTTCTCCTCCTCAAGCAGTTCCATGCCTGAGTTTCCCTAGACAGTGGAGGTAGGAAAGAAGATTCCACTGTCCATCCCATTTTAATGGCCTCCCCAACAGAATCTATTATTTGTGGATAATCTAATCATCCCAACCCATGTCTGTTCCCAATACACACAGGACACATAACCACCATTCCTCAGCCTGTGGTTCTCTGTAAGAAATGCCTGTTCTATGACTGGTAAATATCAAAACCTTCCCATCCTATTATATGGGCTCCATCTGTATATTATATAGATCTATAAACAATTGCCTAGTTGTCTAGTGATGCAAAATATCCTTAAGCTACTTTATATTGTCAATTAATATATTGAATATTATAAACCAACAGGCAAAATGTGACTTTTTAATTATTTATTCCATATATGTTTCATTAGCATATTTATGACACCATCTCAAGACTTAATATGGCTTAATTCTATTAATAAAAACTAATTTAAAAGTCATTATCTTTTTTAATTATAGCTTTTGATTTAGTTCTTTCCTGCTCTGCAAATAAGGTGGCTATAGCCATTATTCTGTTGGTCCACAGCTAACTATGTTCTTTTTACTGCTATCATAAATTACTTGGTGGGGAAGTTGATTAAAACCAACAGCCACAGAGCTTCTGATGTGGCCCCATACTTGGCCACAGCTCAGCTTGTCATCTGCTCTGTGCAGATATTTAACCTCAAGTAAAGCTGTTATGGGTAATTCTGTGCTGTGATCACAATCTTTAGCCCATGTTCAAAGCAATTCAAAGTAGGAAGTCAGCAGCCTCACATATAATGCCCCAGGTGATCTCAGCAGACTTTTCCTTGGGCCTGAGACTGGGCATATCACTATTCCTGGTCCTTTCAGTTCTCAGAGAATTATGCCTTCTGTTGATAGAAAGTTCCTAATTGCTCAATTTCTCCACTGCGTGTTCATCATTCAGGTTCTGTAGATGCAAGGCTGCCAGGTCTGGAACACTAGAGGCCATCAGGTTCTTGAACTTAGCATTGACAGGAAGGATGCAACACTGCTGAGTGTCCAATAGAGCAAGTCTCCCAAGGTCAGGGAGGCACAAAGGAACGGAATGGAAATGAGATGTCACAACTCCCATCCAGATTGTTGGTCACCTGGAAGAGCCTGCAAAACACCCTGAATATACCAGTAGAGGTTTGCCTGAAAATAAAGCATAATGGGAAAGACAGGAGGTCTGTCGGCTCACCCTCAAAGGAGCACTTCCGGACCTTGGCAGCTAATAAGCATGTTGCCATAGTCACCAAACATTTTCCATTACAGGAAAAGCCAGCTTGTTTAAGAGTTAAGCCAGAGTATGTCAATTATAGAAAAACTGCACTTTGATCCAGCTCTAGTTTCCAGCTAGGGAAGCTGTTGAGTCCAAAAAGAAAAGAAGAAACAAAACAAAAGGCAGTGGCCAGAGATGAATCAGCTCTGCAACTCCAAGAAAACAGCTGAGTGTTTCCCTTACATATATGGAAAGTTAGAAGAAATCAGCTTGTGGCACTGCTACAGCTCCTTTCAGGAAGAAATCTCAGACTGGTCTGTGCCTTAAAGGAAGCTGGTCAAAGCAATGATAGAGCAGGAAGGGCAAGTGACCTTGAAAAGTCAAATCATTTCTAATTCATCATATGCTTATTCATTTTAAAATTAAGGGTTTTTTTTTATCGGCCTCTATGCTCTTTGCTAAGAGAACTGCACATAGTTTAAATGAAATCCGAGTTTGGCTCTGACTGGATGAGTCTTCAGATAGCACTTGAAGGCAAAGAGGGCAGATCGCACAATACACACATAACCATGGAACTGAGAAGGCTCATGAAAACACCATCGCTGTTCAGATACATTCACTCAAACAGGCGTTGCTAAAGAATTTTTCTGTATCTTTATATCACTCACTAAACAACTCGATCACAATTTGCATCATATTTATTTCTTTAGGTGTCCTCCCTTCCCTAGAATATGAGCTCCACCAGGTCAGAAAGAGAAGATTCCAAATTCATTTCCATATCCCCAATGGCTTGCACATTGCTCTGCATTGAGGATATAAATAGGCTCCTCCGTGTTTGATTGAATGAAGATGAAAGAATGGAGAAATTAAAGAGGCAACACCAACCCAAAGGCCTACGGTTGTTGCTGTCCTGTGTGCCTCAGTCTCTCAATTTAGATCCACCCTTCAGCATCTGAAAGAGACTTCCCAGGTGAAATCTCTAGAGTCCTGATTTTCCCTTCACACCTGGCCTTTGTTCCCACTTTTAGCAAAAGATGACACTAAGGTCCTTTGAATGGTCACCTTGACTTTGCCATTGATTCATCGATTATCTCTCAGTGGGAGTCCCAGTGTGCCAGCTGCTCTCCATACACACATATGTTAGCTCCACAATGGCACTGACCTTGCCTTATTGACCACTGTAGCCCAAGGGCCCCCCATCTCATAGTCACCCCCCAAAATATTTGTCAAGTAAGAAAAAGAATTAGAGACTTCCCCACCTACTGCCATGCCAACCAGTCATCCATACTGCTGTGATGGAAACAGGGATGAAAAGCTGTAGTAAAAATACATTAAGACTGAAAATGGTTCACTAGTGCTCAGAAAAAAGAAACGCTGGAGTCTGAGGATATGTCAATAACATTGGGGGTGGTTCTCCCACCTCTGTCATTCTGTCCTTGAAATGCAGTGACAGCAACCAACCTGTCTTCCTCATGACAATGTCGGAGGAAGAAAAGGCCTCTTCTCTAGTCCTGCACACATATCTGCTTGTGCACACACGCGCATGCACGCGCGCGCACACACACACACACACAGAGTGCCTACTTAAAGCAGCAATATTTCCACTTAGAAATAATTGATAACAAACTTACAAAGAGAAAGAATGCCCTTGGAACTCTGGATCTTGGAAAGGGAACATTAATAGTGCTGTAAATTTCGGGAAGAGAAATCACATTATTTTAATGAATGTTTCTCATAAAATAATGGAATAAAGATGTCCTCCTCATAATAGAAGTACAAGTTCTGACAAAAATTACCCCTTTTTTCCACTTACCTTTAATCAAGCTACCCTGGGAAGATGAAAGAATAAAGAGAAAGAGCTCGAACTTGAAAGGAGATAAGATTTATACCCAAGTAATTGGCCTGATCCATTCATCGTTGCTATGCCTTTCTCATTTGCTTTTAGTTAGGGTTTGGAAAAAAAATCAAACTTAGTAAAACTAATAATTATATCAAAATGCATTCATTCTCAATTTTTAAGGTTTTGAGACTTAAATTTAAACCTCTTAAGATTTATAAATATTTCCTCTTGGCACAGAGTGGATTCCTGTGTCCTAGGGAAAGACATTGCCAAAAATAAAGAGCAAGGCTGATATGATAGGTCTTCACTCATTCCTAAGCAGACAACAATGTGAAAAGCTGACCGTGAAAATATTGGCCACGCAGCCGTTATAATTCCTTTGACTTGCTTGATTCATTCAAGCTTAAATGCTAAAAAGAGGAAGACACTGACAGGTCATCCTCTGGGACACTCTGAATCCAGAATCCAGCTTTGTCAGTTATTTCAAGTGGCTATAAATGGAGATTCTGACCAATCTTTTCCACCCCCAGCGGTCAAGAGCGCAGCTGTACTTCTAAAAATTCATCTCTAAGTTTCCAGTGAAACTTTCTCTTGACCTTTAAAGCTGATATGAAGCTCCAAAGAACAAACTTACCTGTAGATGTTTTTCCCACTCTGTGCTCCACCTGCCACACACCAAAACAATAGGACCATTTAGTTCACCTGGGATATAATCTAAAGCCTTTTATATTCATTTCAGTCATTAAAATGTAGCTCCCAAAATAATATTTCTGAGTTAAAACTTTTCGTGTCAAGTGATATAGGTAATAAAAATAACATCCCACTTTATATTTGTATAATGTTTCTGAGTATTTCTTATAACACAACTTTTTGAAGAAAGCAAGGGATGTAGTGAATAGCAGTTATAAAAATTGACTGCCAGAGAGATTAAGTGATTTTCCTGAGGTCTCATACCTTAAGCAAGCAATAGACAATGTACTTAAACCCATCTTCTGACCTCCAAAGATGATGTTCTTTCCATGGCATTGTGCCCTTTTAGCCTGGTTCAGAAGCTTTCCTCAGCCTGCTTAAGGGATGCTGGTACATCCCAACACTTTCTATATATTGATGGATTGATGAAGCCCTGAGTCTTGGGGATCTGGTGATTTTGTCAGAGGGCTGAATTTGGCATCTCCAGATAACCCTCAGTTCTGTTATTCTGTATCTAGCTAAAGCTGACTCATCTGGACTTCAGGCAATTTCTCTCAGTCTGAGGTCTTCAGGGGGGCTCCAGGGAATTGGTTATTTTTTGGTCAACCAGTGACAACATCCTTATTTATTTTCCATTTCATTTTGTTGACTATGTGCCAGATGCTCCAGCTAATTGATGCCTTAGGTTATTGAGTTTATTTACACCTCAGAATTCATAGAGGTGGACACTATAATCACTTCCATTTTACTCGTAAGAAAACCATCACTTAGGGAGTTTTGGGTGACCGGCTCCATCAAGGAACATGATCAGGACTGGAACCTGTGCAATTTGACTCCACAAATTTTAAACCAAAATTTGGAACCTGTGCAATTTGACTCCCAAATGTTAAACCCTGTATGACAACAGCCTAGGAATTCGTGCCTTCCTGGTCAGCCTGTAACTCTCCTGAAAAGCCCCAAATTCAACAATACTCTGAGCCATTGCAGACTACTGTCCTACAAGCAGTAGCCAACCCCTATTGGCTCAGGCCTACAATGTTTGAAATTGAAAATTGAAAAGAGCTGCCATTTCAGCATTTTAAAGCTATCACATTGTTTCTCTTTGGGTAATTCATTAAACAGGTAAGGACAGCCAAAGAACATTCTGTTCCGTCACTGGGAACTAGTTCAAAGGCCTCATGATTCTGACTCTTGGGGGTCAATAGCCAAATACTTCAAAGACCTTCCTATACTAATAGGGGAAGAAAGAAAGCAAATTACTGTCTGAGATCAGAAGGAGCAATTCAGGGCCCCTGTTATCTGTACTCACAGATGCTTTAAGTGTCCAGTCCAACAGAATGATCCTTAGGCCTTTGAAAATAGCCCCTGGAAAAGGCCCCTGCTCAGGTCTTCCTTTTCAACAGGCCGCAGGTGTAGGTGCATGTGCATGGTCTGTGGAGGAGCCTCACAGCTGCTCCATTCTCTCCTCTGCTTCCCCCAGATAGCAACCTCATTTATAGGTTAGGATTCTGTGAGTCTTGGAGTAGGGTAGGGGGAGCAGGAAAGGTTATTTAAATAAGACCCCCTAAATGAACTGTTCAGAGGGAAAGCAAGCCATGGTAGGTTCTGACCTCAGCCATTCAAGGTGCTGAGATCCCAAGCTGGCAAGAGCCTTAATGAGCAAGCTGACTAGAGGCTACAAAGCTCCCAGCCTCAAGAATTTCCTATTATGTCTCTTAGTTAATGCCATCTATCTTGAAAGCATCCTTTCCGTGTTATGTGATCTAAGTCGTCCTCCCCCAGGGAACCCCAAGGGGCTGCAGCAGAAGAAGCCTTCACCATCCTGCTGCCCTGAGCCAATATCCTGCTCTGATCCAGCATCCTGGGTGGATTTTTCTTTCCACAGGGGCTCACACTGAGGCACACCGCTTCAAATGAGAAGCAGATGTGGACTCTGGTACTAAAAAAAGAGCCGGGTTACGTTTACTATCTTCCCCCACCAACACCACCTAATCATTCAACAAAGCGGGCAACAGAGGCATGAAATGCAGCACAGGAGGACAATCAGCTTTCCCCTAGAAGCTGCTCATCCTCCACCTTGTGTACAATGGCAGCAGTAGGCATACACTGATGGAGGCTCCTTGAGAACTGTCTACTTGCCTTGGGTGGACAAGTTACTAAAAGACCTCTCAGAGGACTGACACTTCCCAAATCAGCCTGTCAACAGTGGAGTCATTATTTCACTGCGGGTCACCAATCATTCCTGAGTCCAATCATGATAAGCAGACAATAATGTAAAAATAAGCAAACTTAAAGAGCATTTAGACTTCTCAGGTGAAACGGATAATGTGATTCCAATTACCTGCTATTAATTGTCGTGGGCATAGCTGTTGCTATGGCAGAGGCCTTCACTCTGCCTGCACACGAGAATGACCGGTCATGAAGGCAGAAGGCAGATTTCAGGTGGCAGCTATGTGGTCGGGCCCCTCCACTGAGAGTAAGCCGGTCATGCGCTATAAAGTAGGGACTAGGGCTGCACTGGAGAATATGAGTTGATGGGTCCAGGTATAGCTCTGGGATTCCCCAGTGCACCAGGGCTGAGACCCACAGCTTTGCGTCTACTAGCAGTGTAGGCTAAGAAGGATCCTCTTATTCCCAGATCTAGGAGCCACCCTTTGAACCCCTGTGGACTGGCCTTGTTAACCCCAGGAAAAGTTGAGGGGGCCTGGGGAGCAAGAGGCTGTGATGCAGCTGGAAGCCACCAGGGGACACTCGACCTTCCTCTGGCCGAGGACTCCTCATTTCCTGCTCTAAGCAGAAATGAGAATTAGGCCTTGAATGCCTGCCTAAGTAGTACAAGGTGATCCAAAGGACATTATTACCCTTCCAGCACTTTCCTTTGGAAAATACATGCAAAAACAGTCCCCACCCACAAGCACCAGATGGGTACCACAAGATGTCTCCACACTGCTCTAGCAAGAGCAGACCACTTGCTCAAATTATTACTGCTAATAATGACTTCCCTGCTCAAGTCTAATGTCTGTATTAGAAAAGTTGCATGCATGCTAGAAGCTGCCCTCTGAATGACTCTACCCACACATTAATGTGAGGATTAATCTCTCAACCTGCAGAATGCTATTAGCAGGTCGCTATGGGGTTCATCTCTCAAAACCACATACTTAGAAGGCAGGTTTCAGGTGGCAGCTATGTGGTCGAGCCCCTCCACTGAGGGTAAGACAGAAGAATTAGCAGCGGCGTAATTACTCATCGGCTGGGGCCAACAGACTTCAAGACTGAGGCTGAAGGAAGTCAGTCTATTGCCCTGGAAGAACCCGCCCCATTTTTCAAGCAGTTTCTCCAGTTCATTTGTTTCCAACCTTTAAATTCCTTTGGCATAATCACCCTACCCTTTGTCAACACAAAGTGATTGTTTAAACGACTCAATCAGATCATGCCATAGGCGACTATTCCCATTTATTATGATTTATTGCCTGTTTAGCACCAAAGTGCCAGGCACATTCAACAGAAGACCAGAGTTGAAAATGGTTTTTCTTTCTGCTCTGGAGACCCACAGAATAACAACAACCTGCTCAAAGTGAAGGAAAGATTATCCACACTGATGAGGATCAGTGACTAAGGACATCTTGGAAAGGAGGTTTAATTTTCCAGATGAGAAACAACAAGACTTTTTCAATGCTATTGGTCCTGTTGACCTAGAGCACAGAAAAGTAAGTTGATTAAAGAGAGGGAATTCCTGTTTTTTTCACCAGGTCAGGAAGAGATTTTTTTCACCAGGTCAGGAAGAGATTTGTCATGGATAAAGGAAAGTCACCTAATCCCCTTGAAGGCAGGAATCTGGTATTATCAGTCTTTGGTCCCCTGCAGCAACCCAACACTGATATTTTTAGGCACCAAATAAATGCTTATTTAATTGATAAATTCAAGCTTGAGAGATCAGACCACTTACTTTTCCTATCGCAAATCACATCTACAACTTATAGAACCGAGGGGTTTTTTTAACTCAGCTTTTCAGACAAGAGCCCGCATCATTCTAATCCTTCTGATTGTTGCCACAAGAGAGGAGGAGCTAGGGACTTGCCACAGTGTCAGAACCAGCTGAAAAGGATCTCAGAAACGTGTTCTAGACAGGCTCCACGTTGTTCTTTATGACAATAGTTAATTTACTAACCTTTTTTTTAAAAATCCTATAAGTGAATATTAAATACCAAGTAGAATCATTTGTAAAAGTTAAAAAGCACTATGCCTTCTCTCCAATCACAGCTGAGAATCAAGAGTTGGTTTCTGTCTGTCCTGAGTAAGATTCTGAATGGCTTCATGGTGTTAACTCTGCCAGGTACACAGCAGGAGTTAGGCTTAGTTAAAATGCCCACTAATTAAAGCAACAGACTCTCTTTTAGATTTAGATACAAAAATTGCCCCACAAAGCACAGAATTTCTCATTCTTCGTGGAGCTCTCACTCACCTTTGGCTCCCTGGTCAAAGCTGTTCTGTCTTTTCTCAGCATCAGCTAAACTGCATCCTATAGTTCACAAAATGATTTCCAAGGCTAAATGGTGAATTTTTAAAAATACAACTAACTTCTCAAACTTTAATGGCTAAAATGCAGATTCTGACTCAGTGGGTCCAGACAAGGTTGGGAAGGCTGAAATTCTGCAGATCTATCAGGCTCCAGGGTAATGCCAGTCCATTGGTGACACTTTTAGAAATGTATACCAATTGTTTTTATAGAGTGTATAAAATAATATTTAAATTATTTGCATTTAGCAATGCAATACTATAATAAAATTTAACTAAAGTGTTTTTATAACATCAAGAATATCTTATATAAATAAGAGTACACATACATATCCTGAGATATATACCCATATTCAAGTAGGACAGGTATTTCCATATTTCTCTAAATTATTAAGCTTGGCTGTTGTTTCATTTTCAAGAAAGGAGAATGAGCAATCTCTGACTGATTCATTCATTCTTCATTCAATTAACATTTATTGAACACTTAGTAAGTGGCACCATGTTAGGGGCAGAAATTACAGCAGTAGACAGGAACTAAAGTTCCAGCACTGAACAAGACACATCATGGTCCCTTGCAGATAGAATTTACATTCTAGTAAAGGGAGACACATTCACACACACAAAAAAAAGAATAAACACATAAATTATAGCCAATGTTGTGAAAGAAACAAAGAGGGAAACAAAAAAAGCCACTTTGGATAAGGTGGAAAGAGAGTTTCTCTGAGGAGCTAACACTGAAGGTCCACAATCTGTACTGAAGAGTCCACTCATGCAGTCAGGCAGTATGTCTCCAACTGTGCACACAGCTCAGGAATCAGTTCCTGCTTCTTCAGGGAAGGCACTGAACACCAAAAGGGGACCCCTCCACAGCAGGCTACCCACACAGCTCCTGTGCCCTCAGCTACCATTGTCAGCTACCTGTCAGCTACTACTCAGCTGCCTTTCCCAAGCCATCCTGTCACTCTCCACCTGTCTGCAGCCCTCATCTGAGATGCTGACACATTAGAGTCTTGGTACATGTTCACACACAAATGATTAAAACTTCAAGACCCTAATAAACCATTATCTGCAAAGACAGATAGTTTCTGATATTTCTTTCCAGTTCAATTTTATTGCTCAAGAAATGACTTCATGAACAATCTTATGTTTTGCTAAATGAAATTAAGGCTGCTTGAAATAGGCCATTATATATGAGTCCTAAAATCTACAGGAAATGATACTAGTCACTTTGTTTCTAGGCCTGGGACTGCAGAAATGAAAAATCATAGGCAGGTTTTATCAGACCCTAGCCAAAAGTCTCCTTTTTAAGGTCAGGCCAACTCACCACTTCTCCCACCCCTACCACCCTTGACCTACCTGGCCCCAGGCCATTTCTGTCTTCAGCCAGTCTCCACAAGGTAGTCCAACCCTGGATCCTGTCATTTCCCTCTCTTCCCACCCCACTGGCCCCAACCCTAACCTTGGAAGCTATGATCTGAACACTGATGCTAGCTGAAATGGCTCCAAATAGTGTTACCTTTTGTCCTTTATTACCAAAGTGTGGAAGATAATGGGGCTTTCAGAATCCCGTGGGAAGGAGGTGAAGATTTTCTATATCATCATCAGAGGAGGGATGCAAAAACCAGGAGCTTGCGGCTAGAACTAAGGACACAGCAGTCTCTGGGCCCTAAGTTTAGAACCCCCAGGCAGGCCACTCAGATCCAGGGCCTCCATCTGCCTAAGGCCCTTGTTTGCAGCAGCCCCTGCTTTCCTTTATGATAGCACCTTGTGTGGATGCTGTGTTGGCTGTGGTCCCTGCACAGGTGGGTTATCCAGCTGGCAGATCTACCAGAATCTCCAACTGTTCATCTGTCCCTAGAGCCATTGCTGTGCTCATAGCATCTTCTGCAGGATATTGAGAAAAAAGTGACAAATCCACACCTCTCCTTTTGCTTTTTATGAAAACTTTAAACAAAAGTTACCCAATGACTACAGAGGGTAAAAGGGACAATCCCTGAATGAGCCACTCAACTTTTATAAGCCTCTGTTTCCTCATCTGTGTAATGAAGATAACAAACCTCCTAGGTTTGCTGTGAAATTTAAGTGACAGGATGCATGCAGAGCACTTAGCATGAAGAATAAGTGCCCACTGAATGTCAGTTGGTTTTTACCATTATCACTGTTACTTACAAGTGCTTACTGTGCACCAAAAATGTGTTAGATGCTTATTTAACTTTTATGAAAGTGTGCATAATTTTAATTTTCATGAAAGATATTTAAGGTGGATATTTTATCAGGCTCAGAGAAATAATTTTCCCAAAGCCACATAGGTGGTTAATAATAAAGCTAAGATCAAGATCTACACTTCCTCAGTTCTAGATTTCAACTCTCTTCCCCATCTATGGTGTTCATAAATACTGATATTACAAAGCAAGCTGTTAAAATGGAATCCACTCAGTAGCTGATTTACCTCAGGCTGCTATTAGCAAGAACTTAGATGACCTAACTTAAAATACATGCACGCATGCACGTAGGCCAATACCTGATTTTTAAAAAAATGCTTTGAAATGTGAAACTTCACAATCATATCTACCACAGTAAATTCTTACTGGTTTTAAAGCAAAATTTAATCAACACATATATGCTGGGCAAGACTTTTGGGTAGACACTACTGGCAATACACGGATGATTTAAAACACAGTTTCTATCTTCAATGAATTTATAATTTAGTGGTAAAAGACATAAAAGGTAAATAAACACATGAATCAAGACAAAAACTAAAGTTTAAAAAAAAAGAATCTATGATCAGATGTCGGGGGATGTATTTCAAGATGAAGAATATAAATTGGGCTGAAGAGGGAAAGCCAGCAGCAAGATGGCATACCAGGATGATGCTGTCATCATCTAAGGTTGAAGTGATAAGGGTTGAAGTCAGCCTTGGAACAATGGGGTGAGGCCACGGACATTCTGAAAGAAACACAGAGGGAATTCAGTGAAAGATTAAAGAGATGAAGAGAAAGGATGATGTTAAGGAAGGTTTCAAAATGCCCTCACTAGGGAAATCTAAACCTGCTTGTCCTCCGATCTATATTCCCAGTCTCAGTTATGGACGCCACTATCCACTGTCACACAAGCTGGAATCCTGAGAGTCACTCGGGACCACTCATTAACTCTCCCCCACCTTCAGACATCTAGTCCCGTCGTTTTTGCTTCTGCATACCTTTCATAACTGATCTTTCCTGCTTTGTCCTTGTTTCTTCTCATCTCTCATCTGCACAGCAGAGCAGCCTGCAGTCATGACTCCCACCCCAGTCCCATCTCCCCATCATTGCCCCTGACTCTTATCCTCCATGCCAGTGACATAACACATGTCTTTGATGCCCAGGCTTCAAATCCTCCAGTGATTCTCCAACACCTGCACAATGGATCCACAGTCCTACAATCAAGGACATTCTTTGTGGCTTCATCTCCTATCACTCCACATACCATCTGATCCATCCATAACCACCTATTCGGAGTCCCTTCAGATACTGTGCACAGAACTTGAACAAATGAGTGAGCAAAGGTATGAATGTAGGCAAGTCAGGACTGTATGGCTGCTGTGAAAAATAATGAAAAGCTTAATTTGGGCATATAAAAGTGAGAAATTTGGTTTTATCTCTTTTCAAGGTAGGCAAGCTCTGGACGTGCTCTGAAGTAGAAGAAAAGAATCACTTGAAAGAAAGGCTAATTATTGAAGAAATAGGAGATGGTTTTCCTGCTAATAATAAAATTATAACCAACCTAGTCCTCACTTGAAGTTATTTCCTCAGTGAGGCCTCCTTGAATTCCTAAATGAAATTAGCTCCTCAATAACTACTTCTGTGGTTACCTTTTTTTTTCAATTTTCTTTCTTTTTTTTTTTTTTTGATAGATCAGATTTGATACTGCTTGTTCTATGCCTCCCTCCTGCAGTAAGCTCCATAAAAGCAAGGACTTCCCTTCTTTCATGCTGAATTTCCAGCCCTTAATACAGTGCTTGGGACAGAGTAGACATTCAATATTAATTAACCACAAGATTAATAGTATTTCTCTACCCTAAGAGTTATCATGCTTCTGCTTGCCAACACCAATAAGGTAAAAGGAAATTCTATTTGTTGATAAAAGCATCTAAAACAACATGAGGCTCTGATTGAAGCCACACACATTAAATAAGTTCTAATTTAAGAATAATTTACTTGTCAATATCAGTGAATTGATTCACCTGTTTAGATAAAAAGGAGGGATCACCCTCATCACTATCCAGCTTCAAAGCCTCCTGGTATCTCCATTGTCTTCAGGGAGAAGTTCTCACTCCTTAGTTGGCACATGGGGTTCCCCACAACCCTCATGCCAAGGCTCCTCTTCCATCACTACCAAGTGCCCCTCACCATTTCCACATCGACCCCCGGGCCTCTGCACTTGCTGACTCCACTTCCTAGAATACTCTTTTCTACTCTGCACCAGTGGACTTATTAATCTCCCTTCAAATGCCAACTAAAACTTCCTTAATTCCCATTCACAAAACAATCTCAACTCTTCCTGCCTACCCCTCAGGCACTCTGTGCTGGCCCCCATAAATCTGCAAATCCAAAGTAGTACACTCTGAGTCCCTTGAAGGCACTAATTGTGTCTTGCTCATCTCTACCTCACTAGTGCCTTGCACAAGCCTGTGTAAAAACCAGTACACTTTCTGGTGAATGAATATAAAAGATATCCCTGGGCTCTCTTTCCTCACACCCCATATCCAATCCATCAGTGGGGTTGAATTCAGTCTGTCTTCAAAAAGACATCCTGAATCCAATCCCTTCTCACCACCCCTGCTCCAAGTCCCAGCACTATCATTTCTTGCTGAAACTACCACAAGAATCTCTTGACTGACTGGGCTTCGTGATTCCACCTACAGTCCATTCTGCACACAGCAGCTATGTTGGCCTTTTAAGATGCCACTTTTCTGCTCAGAACCATCCAATGGCTTCTTTCATACTTGGAACACAATTCAAACTCCTTATCAAAGTCCTAGGTGGTCTCATGCTTCCCTTCTTCTGCACCCCAGGGCTTGGACATGCCAAGCCCTGGCTCAAGATTTCTGCCTAGAGTGTTCACGGGCTAGGTGACCAATGACCTGCTCCACCTTTGTCTTCAAGTCCCTGCCGAGCACCCCATAGTTCATCTTCTAAATTTTATTTTTCCTCCTTGCACTGACTCATATCCCACTTTCTATTGTTACCTATTTACACGTCAATTTTCAGCCCCTTTCACTGTGACAGTAAGGCCCAAGAAGACAGAAACAGTGCTTGTTTCATAGTACAAAGACAAAAAGTAGATGCTCAATTTGTTGAATTAAAAAAAAAATGAATAGAGCAGCTAGATACTGGGTCCTATGAGAGAGAAAGAGAGGAAAAGAGGAGAGGAGGGGAGAGGAGGAGAGAGCAGGGGAGAGGAGACAAAAAATACTGCTGTACCTAGGTACAGAATAGAATTGCCTAAGTTTAGACTTCCTAAACCATGATAGCTACAAGATTGGACAGCTCCAGACACAAAGACTTCCCTTCCACTAATTCATTTTGTTTTTAAACATCCAGATCGTTTAAAAGCAGGTGGGACATGGTGCATCATTTTTTCCCTTGGCAACATGGGGATATACTGATGGGATATCACCTATTATACATCATGTGGGTCTTTACCCTAGAAGTGAATTAATGTTATGTCTGAGTCCTTTCCATAAATGATTTACAGAGGAGATGAGAGGATCCTAAGGAAAACTGTGATTGAGTCACTCCAGAAGCTGGTGCCTAGAGCATCATCCTCTGAGGGCTGGGGTATAGCTCAGAGGTGGAGTGCTTGTCCTGCATGCATGAGACCCTGGGTTCAATCTCCAGCCCTGTGTGAATATCCTCTGATATTTTATTTCTCTGAGTAACTGACTTTTATTTCTTCCATCTTTAGCAAGATGTGGCTATCCTCAGTTTCCATAATTTTTTCCCAGGAAATAGGTACCTATGACTGATGATTCTCATCACTTATTTCAAGCTCTCTGCCACTTCAGACAGGGCTCTATTTCTATGACGAAGAGCATGATTCTAGAAAAGCTTTAAGATTAAAGGTGCCTTCTAAAGATTAAAGTAAAACCTCTTTAATTCAGATTATTCTAACTCTGTGAACTCAGAATCCATTATTGGTTTCATTGGGCTGAGGCTTATCTTGGTCCAATGGTGAGGGATGCAGAGGGAGGCTACTAAGAAAGTAGTGATGGGAACATTATTTGCAAAAGGTGTAACCAATTTAAAAAGACTTCTTCAGCCATGTTTAAAAATACTTCATCAGCACCATTAATTTTTTCCCTTTTTTTAAAATCAAGGTATAATTTATATACCAAAAGGTGTATAATTTTGTGGATTTTGGAAAAAAACACACACAGTTTTATCATCTCTATGATAATCAAAATATAGCACAGACCGATAACCTACTAGCATTCTCTCATTTTCTATTGTGGTTAAACTCTCTCCCATGCCCGGCTTCTGGAAACCACTAGTCAGTTTTCTGTTCCTCTAATTTGCCCATTTGAGAGTGTCATATAAATGGAATAGATAGAACATCGCCTTTTGAATCAGGCTTCCCTCACTAGCATAATGTATCTGGGATTCATTCCTGTTGTTAAATACATGTCATTTATTCCATTTCAGAGCTGACTACTGTTGTACTCAGAGTGTATATCCACTCACCAATGGATGGACATTTGAGGGGTTTCCAGTTTGGGGTGATAGTACATAAAGTCACTATGAAACTTCACATACAGGTTTTTGCATGAGGATAAATTTTGAGCTCACTCAGGTGAGCAACTCAGAGTGGCATTGCTGGGTTGGAATGAGACTAAATGTTTAACTTCTTAAGAAAGTGCCAGACTGTTCTTTTAAAAATCACTGTTCATTTCCAACAGCTACTTTGAGAAGTTTAGTTGCTCCATATCCTTGCTGGTTATTTCCAGTCGTGCTGTGTTGCTGTTTAATTTAGCCATAGAGGAAGGCTGTAGTGATTTCACCCCATAGTTGTTTTGTTGTTTTTTTTTTTTTTTTGGTACTGGAGATTGAACTCAGGGGCACTCGACCACTGAGCCACATCCCCAGCCCTATTTTGTGTTTTATGTAGAGACAGGGTCTCACTGAGTTGCTTAGCGCCTCGCTGTTGCTGAGGCTGGCTTTGAACTCGCGATTCTCCTGTCTCAGCCTCCCTAAATGCTGGGATTACAGGCTTGCGCCACCGTGCCTGGCTTCACCCCATAGTTTTAATTTTCATTTTTCTACTAATGAAATGAATAACAACATCTTTTTATATGCTTATTCACCAGCAATATATCATTTTGGTAAAGTATCCCTTCAAATGTTTCACCCATTTTAAAAATGAAATGAAACAATTTAATAGCTGGTGTATGTATAAACATATACATAATAAATAGACCTTAATTTGTGTGATCTTCACAACTCTGAGAAAGAAGTAGAGCAGGTATTATTCCATGTTACGGATCAAAACTTGAGGCTGAAAATGGTTGTCCAACTTGCCCACATTCACACCAAGTGAGAGAATTAAATAGAAGCCAGGTCTCCCAGTTCACACTCTCTCCACCAGTTGCTGCCTTGTTCTTCCGGAAGACAAGCAGGACAGATTTCAACCCTGAAGGACTATGAACTGACACAGGGGGCTGCACAGGACTGAGTGGCCCCTCACCCTCCACACACACAAAGTCATGGAAAGGTAAAGCTGCCATTGCCAGCTGTGGGAACACACTCTGCAACCACATGTGCCGTCCCTTTCCCTGTGCAGTCCAACTCCCAGCTATTAACACTTATAAAATAATCTCTTAAGCAAATCTTCCCTGACTTCCTTCTTTTCTACCACGTGAGTGGAGATTTCTGCATTTGAACAGACTTTGGAGAGATAACCCTTCTTCATGCTGTGGTTTTCTAACTGTTCTGTTAGAATCTCAGTCCTTCCAAGGAATAGCCTAAAGGGCCAGGGACTGGCGAGGGGTAGGCAGGGTGGATGCAGGAGGCTTTGGTTCAACCCCACCATCACCACCCTCACCAGTCAAAGCAGCAACATTTTTTATCTGATTTTACATATTGGGCTATCACTGACAAATTTATTTGAAAAGGAAGGTGTGTTGATTTCCAAAAGTTTGAAAACCACTGCTTCAGAGCCTTTCTTTAATTTGAGGGTAAGAAGGCCTCCAAGCCCCCTTCAAACACTTAAAACATCCTTAAAATAAATGAACCAGCAAATTTCTTATATATCCTACAATGCAAATATTTTACTAATTTGAACTGATCCCTGGACAACCCCACATCCCCAGACCAATTGAAATTACTGATTTCCTAACCTGTGCTAAGACACACCTCTGAGGTGTCTAAAAGTTGTCACAGGATATTGATTCCTTTTTATCCTGGGGTCATTGAGGAAGGGCTGTCTTCAGACCCTGCTTTTTTCATGTGAATCCCAGTGCATTACCTATGAATTGTCCTTTCCTCTTTGTCCTGATGTGGAAAATGTTGGAAAGCCCTGGATTAGAGTCCTGGTGATTTGGGCATAGACTCTGAAATTAGTTATCCTGATTCACACTTACTGGCTAAATGGTCTTGGCAAATTGCCTTGGTTTCCTAATCTGTGAAATGGAGATAATAGCACCTTGGTTCTTAGAACTATTGTGAGAAGTACCAGGTAATGTACATGAAACACACAGCACAGTACTAGTACATTTGAAGCACTCAGGAAATAGTCGCTCTATTAATGGCCCCATCTAACTCTGAGATTGGGCCCTTCAGCCACATAGGAGCTAAAACGTGCCACATATTTCACCATGCACCTTGGATTATGCTTTCAGAATGAGGGTAAATGTGACGCTTCAATAAGCAAATATGGTCACTATTTTTAAAGTTATTAATGTTTATAACACCTCATTTACATCTCTCTGCTAATAAAGGTGAAACAAATACATGTTTGAAGACCATTAACAATGTCTTCAGACTGGAAACAATACTTCAAAAAGAACAGAAATACTAGGAAAATAGTTAATTTCCAAAATATTTTAGATGCACATTTTTCTTGTTTATATTTTATTACAAAAAGCCATCACTTTAGTGATGGTTGAACAGATCCAAATGCCTCATTATGGTTTGAACACAATCCTTTAACAGGTTTTTCTTTGGAACACCAAATGACTTCACATTACTGTCCTTTGATCTACCCTAATCATTTATATATTTACTAATAATATATCAAATTAGAAGAAAATAGACTCTAGTACAACCACATCAGTATTCACTAACTCCAGTCAACTATAGGCTTCCACAGGCAAGGTTTATAGTAAGAAGTAACACCAAATTAATGGATCTCTTTACAGAATAACTTTAGTTATTTAGCAGGAAAAACCCGTGTCTCACACTGACTCAGCATTTCCAATATCTAATAGGAGTATTTTCAACTCAATCCTGGTTCAAGGAGTGGTTTTGAGAGTAATATTTTTAAAATATATAGTATTATCCTGCCCATAAGAAATCTAATCTTAGTGTTCTTTGATTCGTGCTCATATTTCCAGCTTTTTTACAAATCAATACTCAACTATAGTGATGGTCCTTCTGTGTCTAAAGTTCAAACACAAATGACTTTTCAGAGTCTCCATTACAAATAACAATAGATCTGCTTCTGACAATCACCATAGGTGGAAGGTTCTGTTACATCACCCCAGAAGAAGAGATGGGCCCCCATTTCTCAACTGGAATGGCAGAAGCAAGGCTATTCCAGTGACAATGCTCCCGCCGAGTTTGTAGAGCATCATCCAATTCAGGAGGCCATTCAACGGCCCTGCCAGCTAAGTGGCCTTCATCGGGTTGCCCGAGCTCTGTGTCTCAGCACCCTCCTCTGTAAAGCCTGTCAGTTTGCATGTTTCAATGTGAGTTAATACGTTTCAAGGGCTTATGAAAGTGTCAGGCCCTGGCAAGTGCCTCATTGATATTGGTATCGCTATTGTAGTACTAATAGCAATGAATTATTATCTTCCTGAGCATCCCACTCCAAAATGCACTTATTAGGTTGGTCAGGGTTCACGCCCTGTACTAAAAGGAAGAAAGCAATGTAGGAATCCCTACATTGCCTGGGGGGCAATCCAGACCACTGGAAGTCCTGAGTCTATTGATGAAGTATGGGCCAGAAGATAGGCCCTCTTTTCCCCTGCCACAGTCTCTGGCTCCCTCTAAGGGTTTCTGCTTTATTCAGCACAGGATCAAAATAACTCTCCCTTGATTTGAGTTATGCTTTCCTCCTCTGTACATTTTTCCCCCAGAAATTAGAGCCATCTGGAAAAACCAATAATGTAAATACTTATTTAGTGCAACAAGCAGTATATTCCTATCAGGTCAGCTCTCTGGTTACTGTCACTTGGGTTATATTTTAAAAACTAAACAAGCTGTTGAAACGTAGTTCCTGCATATGAGGATTTTTATCTCAGCATATGAAGTGAAAGGAGTATTTTTTCTTTTTCAAGATTTCTGGGCTCCTACAAGATAATTTAAGAGACCGTACACCTTTTACCTCAAAAATAATTGTGCATACATTATCTGTGTGATTTTATACTAAGAACATGTACTTACATATTAATCAGTTTATGTTCTAGAAGAGCTACAAACTTGGTAGACCTGGTATTAGGCAAGGCAAGAAGCTTGCTCCTCACTTAGGAGAGGGATTTGCTTCTGTCACAATGGAACATGCAGTATTTAAGGTCCATCTTACCCATGGAGTGGTTGGCACATTCCCTAGCATTGTGAGTAATAAATTCTCAGGGATGAAGCTCCTTTAAGCAAAGCCATGACATCCTTACAGTTGATAAGATTAATAAGAAAAAAAATCATCAGTGGAGGGACTGGGGTTATGGCTCAGTGGTAGAGCATTTGCCTGGCATGTGTGAGGCACTGGGTTCGATTCTCAGCACAGCATATAAGTCAATAAAAATAAAGGTCCATTGACAACTAAAGAAATATATTTTAAAAAATCAGTGGAAATTCAGGGGATTCTGACTATATACCCTTGGAAATGGAGCCTCTCTGCCTCTGGCTTCCTCCTTTGACATTTCCCCCAATACTCAGTCATCTCCCTTCCCACTTCAAATGTGCATTACCATTTCACAACCATCCTCCCTCTCAAGCATGATAAAAGTCACAGACACAAACCTGCTTTTGACAGACTATAATTTAAATCAAAATTGTTTGTCCTGAAGTGTTTCCTCAAGTAGGCATTTGGTTTCAGATCTTCCAATTCTATTTGGGGAGTGGATTTATTCACTCATCAAATATTCATCAAGCACTTATTTTTGTGTCAAGCACTATCTTGGTTATTGAGCACACTGTAGTAAACAAGATCAATGTGGTCATTGCCCTCATGAAGTTTACAACTGGTATTTGAAACTGATGTTAATCAAATCAACAAAGACATAATTATGAGCTGTACATATTATGAGGAAATAACGACAGGATGCTGGTGAGGAGAAGAGAGTACCTTCCACAGATTGGAGTTCTCTAGGGTGACATTCAAGAGTCCAAAGGATGAAAGAAACCTGCCACACGAGTAGCTGGGAGGAGAGTCTTCCATAGCAGAGGACACAACAGTGACATCCCAGAAAAGAAGAAAACTTGGTGCACTTGGGGAACTGAGCATAAACCACTGTGGTGGAGAATAGGGCATGACAAGCCAAATCATGCAGGGTTCTGTAGGCTATGTGAATAATTTGGGATGTTAATCTAAGAGCAGAGGGAATGCGCTGAAAGTCTTAAGCGAGGAATGCCATAATCTAACTTCCGTCTCAGAGACTGTGGCAGAGGCTATAGGGAGACTCACTGCAGAAGGACAAGGGTAAAAAGAAGGAAAAGAGGGGATTATTGTGGTAGCTCTTGTGAGAAAGGCCAACTCCTGGGATAGGTTAACTACACTGGTTGTCCTGTGGAGGGTGCATGGTTCATAGCACATTGCACTTCTCTTTTCTGGACAATACTGAACTTCATTTTTGAAATTTATGTCTTCATCAATAACCTCGAGGGTTTATGAAAGATATCTACAGCCTTCTTTTAGCTGTGATAGTCTTGAGCATCCCACCCTGGTCTCATCCTTCCAGAGACTGCCCTGTAGCTTGAACTATAGAGGTGAAGATAAAGGTGAAGATAAGTTGATAAAATACACAGATGTTTGAAGATAAGACTAATAAGATTTGCAGGTACGTTATATATTTGAGGTAAAGGAGAGAAAGGAATTGAGGATAATGCCAAGGGATGACTGTACCACTTACTGAGATGAGAAAATGAGAGAGAATGAAGAACAGGCTTGAAGAGGAAAGATTTCTGTTTTGCATTTGTTACACAGAAGATGCCAATGAACTGTTGAGTAGAGCTATCAGAAAGGTGGATGGAAACACCAGCACAGAACTGGTAGCATAAAGCTCGGCAGAAACATTTGGGAATATTGTATAAAAGCTCCACAAATAGATGAGAACCCCTCAGATAGACTGTGGAGGGGAAAAAAAATAGTCAAGACCAAACCCTAAGGAGCTCAGGGAAAAGAAGAAGAGCCTGGAAAGTACAGTGAGAAAGACCTGCCAGAAAGGTAGGATGACAAGCAGGAGAGTGGAGTCTCACAAAAGCCAAAGGCCCAGTTTGTTTCTAGAAGTATTGGTTGTATGAAAATGTGGCAAGAGACAGGATGAATACAGAGAAGCGTCTTCACTTCAACAAAGTTTCACTGTTGTGGGATGGAAGAGTACAGGCTGGGGTAGCCGTTTGGAATGAAAGGCTTTTTCCTTTTGGTTTCAGCCAGTGAACCTGGGGATGTTGTTTGGATGAAGAAGCTGCAGAAATCCCAGCAGGCCAGATGTGGCAGATGCTGTCTTTCCAGGATGCATTTCTGTGATTTCTAATTTTAATTAGAACATTTCAGTCAGGAAAGACTGTAGAGCACATCTCGTTTGACTACTACTTCATAAATGAACATGATCACATGCTTTAGCCAGTGCCCAATTTCAAGAAAAAAAGAAAAGAGGAAGGGAGAGGAGGAAGAAAAGAAGGGGGGGAAAAGAAAGCAAAACATAGTCCAAAGGAATCAGAACTAAATGTAATTCCTCTTCCTATTGTGTGTCAAGATTTCATGAAAACTATAATTTGAAATGTTAGAGAAGGCTCTTCCTATCTACAATTCATGTCACCTTAATGAGGCATGAATAGGGCCTGCTGAGTAAAGAGGCTGCCTGCTCAAGAGCCCCTTGGTACTTTATAGAACTTTGCAAGCTTGTGTGTGTATGGACATCACATGTCTAGAATTGAACTGGAGAGTTCCTTTGCACAAGAATGTAAATTATGAAACTATACATAGATGTCTATCTTTGAAATCATTTTACTTTATGATAGTTAATTTTAATTTCTGGTTAATATTAATAGGCAGTGGTTTAGAACATTTTAACTTTTAATTTCTCCCACTGTTAAGTATTTAACGATCTATAAACAAACTCTTGGGAAATCTTTTTATAATAAGAGAAATCCCTTTGTATTTGTAAATGGAAAATCATTTAAGGAAGGCAAGAATAGAAGGAAAGAGAAGACAGTCTCCCTTTATCTCAAAAGTAATCTGGCCATTTATATGTGTTGTTTAACATTTTTCATATTCCTGGACAGGAACTCTCCAGTTCAATACCAGACAATGGTAGGTAAGATATTCTAGAATAAATACCAAGTATTCTGTTCAGCGATGGTGTTCAGTGATGGTACCCAGCTACTGTTAGTTAGCAGTGGCCACTGAGACTGTCCATTTCACAAGCTTGGATCCTATTTCCAAGGCAACAACTTGGGACAGTTTTCTCAGTAAGTGAAAAGAGTAAAGAAACCCAATTTTACTCCTTTTTGGCCCATTTTGTAATCTTGGTCAAGTTACTTAACCTCTCTTTGCTTCAATTCCTCCTTCAGGAAATGGTGTGAATAATGTCAGCCTTCTCCTGTGTCTCAGAAGTAATTTAAGGCCAGCTAATTGACTCTACCATATGTGATGTAATAGTGGGGAAAAGAGCTATTTCAATGTGAAATATCATTACTCTGGTTCAAGTCAGAGACTACCATTGCACATACTGTCCTATATTAGGCCTTTGAAGCCCACTTTTAACTCCTCCCACCCAGTACCAGGGATTAAACCCAGGGGTGCTTTATGATGAACCACACCCCCATTCCTTTTTATTTTTTTAGATAGGGTCTCATTAAGTTGCTTAGATCCTCACTAAGTGGCTAAGGCTGGACTTAAATTTGTGACCCTCCTGCCTCAGCCTCCTGAGCCACTAGGCCACCATACCTGGCCCACTTTTAACTTTTTAAAGCAAAATCTTCCTATGTGGGTAGAGTTATCACTGTCATATGTTAGTTTGATTTTGAACTCTACTACAGCCAAAAGTAGGATATAGTCCCATTTTCATTGGACATTTTTGCATTGGTTTCAGATTATTATTTTTTAAATTTATTTATTTATTCTATTTAGGTTTACATGATAGCATAGTGCATTTTGATTCAATGTACACAGATGGAGCACAACTTTTCATTTCTCTGGTTGTATGTGATGTAGAATCACAACATATATGCAGTCATACATAAAACTATTATTTGAGGTAACCAAGAATACCTGAAGTATAGCAAAAACACACCTGGGAATCATAGCACATGGGAATAACTGACTTATTGAACTTATTCAAAACCTCACTTGCAAATCTGCTAGTTCCATGAGAGCCAGTTCTGTGGCAGCTTCCACAGAGCCCAATCCCTAAGTAGGCAGCCACTGGGGCAGAGGAAAAATATGGCTCAACTGTATCTAAATAGTCATCATAACCCTCCAGTTGCAAGTGCTTCTCCCTTAGGAAGTACACATCTCATATCCATGAGATTGGACATTTTAGCCCCATCTTATAAAGGAAAAAATTGAGGCTCAGAGAGATCCA